>JAOUWY010000002.1:13030591-13041606 GCA_025728095.1 Prietella phreatophila | reverse complement strand
CTGCACACTTCCAAAGTTTGCACAATGAAATTGAATGTATCTTATTAAATGAGACAAATGACAGACCTCAATTTATGGATTATTTTTTCAAGTGTTCCTCGCCACATACAGATTACTATTATTATTATAAGTAGTAATATTATTATTATAGAATATATAATAGTATACTTTACATAAATATAAAGTATGCATATCAAATTCCATATTTGTGATACTATCACATTTTAAAGTCAGCCAATGTGCTATATTGTCTATTTCTAGTTTTAAAGTTTATCATTAAGTAAACTAAGTTGCAATGCGGTAAACATTCATATTGGTCTGATGCTGGTAAGCTGATTTTATATGACAGGAAATATGTACTGACATCACTTTTGGTTTCAGTGACCAAAAAAGTATTTCAATGTCATTGTTGTTCTCTCTGATTTGTTCCAGATATTGGCAGCTGCCTTGAACTAGGGCCTTAGTTTAGATTTTTAAGCAATCACAGATCATCGCTACAGACATTGAACGTTTGAATTCAAGTATTTCTCTTTTTAAGAGCAACTTTAAACAAACTAAACAATATATCTTTTTTCACATGTTCTCCAGAGCTCCCAAACACCAGCATGTATACATGTTGTATACAAAAACATAAATCTGTCATACAAGGGGTTTGATTATACCACAATATAACCACAAACCATAGAGCATACTAATCTATTTTGCTTTAAAAACAACAACAGCAAAAAACTGAAGCAGATGATGAAAAGGTCATTTTAGCATAAGGCTGTGATAATGTACACACTAAAAACATGATTTTAGCAGGCATAAATCTTGAATGCATTTTGCTTATGATGTATAACGATTATTTAATGCAGCGTTTTTATACGCTCGCCTGTGCCTCACACATGTGCCATGCCCGTGTTCCTGAATTAAACTGTAGAAAACCAATAGTGAAGCTACAACTTACCCATATGTTGCAACAGTCCCCACATGTTGCAGTGTAAACAGCTGACCCAGTGCTGATGCTGATTTGACTTGGAAAACACCTACACCCTGGCACCGTGGTCACGGACCGTTGCTTCAGATTTGCAGTGACCGTATATGAACCACCGAAAAAGCACCACATGTACAGTGCATCACAGCCAGCACACCATTCTGGGGACATCATTCGATTCAAATGAGGAGCTTTGAATGCCATTTACCTGTCTGCTGGGCTCAGGCACACGGACGTTGACATCACACCTGCATTGATTTAACATACAGATTGTAGCCATGTATTTGACATACTAACCACATATTTCATCTATATATGCATCTTTATGTGATCAAGGACAAATAGCATTTATATCCATAATGTTAATTGCCAAAACTGGAGAAGACAAGCCATGTGTTCCACATTTGCTTCATTAAGCTAAGATTGATTATAAGTAGGACATGTTGGACATCTTAATGTGTTGAAAAATTGTGAAACAAGCTAATCTTCCTGTACAGCACACAGGAAATGCATGAGAACATGACCGAGCAAACACTTACATTTTCATTTTACTACCATACCACCCTTAAAACACACACATACACACACGCACACACACACACACACACACACACACACACACACACACACACACACACACACACCTGTTTGGAATTAATTCACATAGAAAGCAATGTGAAATGTCACATGGTTATCTTTAGCTGACTGTGTGCAATCAGGCTTTAGACAGGACTGTGGGTATGGTAACATTAAGCAGGGTCTAAAACAATACTGGAGAACATGGTGAATGTGCTAGCTTGATTTAATAATGACCATAAGCAGACTGTTTTCCCTGGTGTATTAGAAAAACATGTTCTAAACACACACAGGTGAGTTTGCGCCTTCTAGTCTGAGTGGATCCACTTATGGAAAGCACAGCCTCGCTGTCCGTGCTGATTGCATTTCACACTGCTCGGGTTAAGAATGATAGGAAAAATCCCAGCAACTATATACAGTGCAATTAAGTTAAAGTATGGGGTGGAGTAAAGAGGATTTTTAAAAATGCTAAGAAATGTAGTCAAAATAGACATTTTCATCTGTTAAGCCTATAAATAGATGCAGAAGTTATGTGTTCATTCAGTTATCTGCAGTAACTGAAGACAACCGCAAGAAGCTGAGATTTCTTGAGAATTGAATGGAGGCTTATGGTGATGCATGGAATGTTCTGAAATACAGACACTTGAATATACGAGTGAAAAGCCTCGGTAATTCATAATGTATAAGACAAGCCGACAAGACAAAATGACTCTAAAAACATAGCATTCCAGCACATAGCAAAGCTGCTGAGAGTCACTGTCTTTAAACTTCACTGCTTAGACCTGATATCACACGCCCTCAAGCAAAAAATCTGAAGTCATAGCTAATGAGCCTAGCGACTTATTGTATTATAGAACTTAAACAAGTTACAGCCATTTAGCGAGACAGAAAGATACAAACTGCAGGATACTACCCACATACACTGCCAGCTACAGAAACAAAGAGCCGCGTTCGTTGTGTTTTCCAGCATGGCCATATCAGATGTATAAACACAAAGCTGCTTGGAAGAGAAAGTAAAATGGACAGGACTGAACGAGACTGAAACAGGGAGGGCATAGTATTTCCAGTAAGGGTACATACTTTATACTACGTGCTTAACAGATTTATTTTGACTTCAAGGCCGCTCTAGAAGGAAAATGTCATTTCAGACAGCTTACTTTAGAACATTTGCACAATACTATATAAAGAATATAATATTCAATACACTTTGAAAGATTTTTTTAAACAGATAAAAATGGCTCAATGAAGTTTTGACTTAATTAATGGCATTAAAAAGGCAATATTGCTGGGGTTATAGACAATAATATAATAACATTCAAATTAAAATTAAATTTAAAGGGACACCATAAACATTTCTATTAAAGTCCTATTTGGTCTTAGGTGTACATGTGCTTATAGCCCTTTATGTATATGTATATGACATGTATATGTATATGTATATGACAGGGAATCAGTGAGTGGGCGTCGAGCAAAGTGGGACAGAGCAAAACAGTTTGTCCATTCATTTGTCAGAATATGTGCATTTCATGGTTTTGTTATTTTAACATGAGCTGAGTTATGTTGCATCAGCCTGCAGGCTAGAAGAGCTGACTGACAGATTGTTGTTAGCTTGAACAGCTGCGATGGCTGACAGGAATCCACAAAGTTTCAACAGCACGGTTTCTGAGAGGAGATGGAAAGGACATAAGAAGATGAAAAAAATGAATAACTAGTATTGACATGATAATGTTCCACACACAGATCAATTATACATGGAATAAAAGACAGGGGAGGTCAAAGGCATGCTATTGGAGTTGCCCATGTGCATGACAATATGAATATAAAAATATACCAGAATAAAAAGCAGAGAATTTTATTTCAAAGGTCTCCAATAAACAATAAGAATTTTTTTCTTGCCAGGTCCATGAAATCATATACACAACATATATTCTTTGAATGTTTATTTCCAGAAATATGACCAGTAAGAATATGTGTAAATTTAATTAATGTACAAATTGCTTAAAAATGTTTACTTGTCCCCTTAAAACCTCTAACCTTCATTCTTTATTGTGCCTTCATTAAGCAGACTTAAAAATAATAGGATACATTTAATCGGTTTGCAATTGATCTATGACAGCACTTTAAACAAAATTAAAAATCAAGAGCAACAATTCAAGTTCTACGATCACAAGGCATATTTAGTTACAAACATTGTGAAACATTGTAAACTCTTCAAATATCATTAACATGATGGATTATTAAAAAAATAAAATAAAATCAATATTGACCACCACATTAAAGTGACATGACTTAAGTCCCTAGGGAGGGGAGGGTAGTATGGGGATAGTTGTTCTGTTTTATTTTTATGGTACTTTGTTTTTGTTTTCCATTTTCCTTCCGTCTCTTTTTGCATATCTTAATAACTTGGAATCATGAGAGCTATGTATCAGAAAGATTTGGTCTGCTTGATTCCTCAGTAAAAAGATTTAAACACAGAAATTCAATATTAAATAATATATTTAAAATTCAATACTCATATAATTGCTAGGAAGTTCATCACAAGTTGAGATCAATGTAAAATTAGAATGCTGTATATCACAGAAAACGTGAAAATGACCCAAGGTTCCTTATAAATTACAATTAATCATGAGCAAAAGAAATATGACATACTATTCGCCTTTTTCACATTTCACAAGAAGTGCCTTGAGACATAGAAATGAGTACTGACATGCTAAATAGTGAATTATCACTAATCATCTGATACAATCTTAACATGAGTGACTTTTTGGAGCTAAATGGGATTCTCTGGTGGTGTTCCATCAGAGAGGAAGTGAGTTTTCATTAGAAATAGTCTAATTTCTTCTATTAATGTAAGCTGAATCTGATCCCATTTCCTGCTAGTGGTGAGTGTAAAAGACTGTGGTCTTTGTTTGGGCGTGAAGTGCCGCTGTGGTTACAATACCAGTGCATATTAACTTCCCTTAACATCCTAGCATCACAGAAATAAATACCTCAGGGGAATAATATTATTATAATAAATATATATTTCTCTCAGAATCCATGAGCAGAATGAGATATGATACGTGATGAGATATAAAACGTGATTTTGTAGTTCAGGGCCAAACCTGGTCAATAATTGCTATTAAGCCATTTTATCCTTTAAATTAATTTTTTTATTTTTTATCTTAAAACACATTGGCATGATTTTGATAGCTGATGCATGCATGTACATGTAACCTACAGTGTGATATCTGTCTGCTGCTTGACAGCTCTTAGCGCCAGTTTCTTTGTAGCCAGCTGGAGACATACTCATAGACTAGCAGCATGACAGCACCTCCTACATACAGACAATCACATGGCATGAGAATCAATCAACATCACATGAAATGTTATCGCAAATTTATTTCTGGATTATACAGTTTTTTAGATTACCTGGTCCAAGTCTCATGATCTTGGGAATAAGTCCTTTGTATAATGCAAGATATCTATAAAAACAAAAATCAGAGACAACGTATGTAAAGCACAAAAGGTCATTTTAAAAAACATTTCCATAATACATATACATATCTAATGTGATCTAATACAATGGCGAATCTAATTTTCAAAAGCCTTTAAACATTTCATTTGAATTAAAAAAAGTACTGAGTCAATAAAGAGTACGGAATTTCCAATTTATCCACATGTATATATCAATGGATTGCGACAATTCTGAACACTAGTACTAGAAAAAAGGATTATGCACATGTCCCGTGGTCCTTGAGCAGATACAGAGCCCTAAAATCTGGCCATGTTGTGTACCTGCCCCTAATGTGTTCAAGCTGATCTTTGGCTCGGGGTCGCCACTCTCTGTGTCCCAGCCTCTGTCCCCTGCTTCTGCTGGCGTTAATAAGGCTCGAGCCACTTCCTCCCTGCCCCGCTGTCTGATTAAACTGACCCGTTGAGCGCCGTGCACCTCGTTAGGACCTGCTTAACGACGTACCCCATAGGGACCACTAATTAGCTAGGACTGTGTTGTGTTAGAAGGTTGGACAAAATAGGATAGAGGGGGTACCCTCTCAGCACCCCAAAGCTCAAACGGCTACACTTAGTGGCTCAGTCACACACAGAAATTGACACACACACACACACACACACACACACACACACACACACCCACCCAACCCCACCTTAACCCAGGCCCCAACTGATCTAATAAGAAGCAGTCTGCCAGTCTCCATGAGCAAAGTAAAAGGAGCAAATCATGACCATGAAGGCTCATAAAAGCAATGAATTCACTTGCAAGCTTGTCAACTGAAAGAGACTCGGTATCTTCTAAAGCAATGGCACTCAGGACCTCAGACAAAAAAAATCACTGCAGATTCATTACTACAATTTTCAGTATAACAAACATAGCAGCATAATCAACAAGTATAATCTTTGTCATTATTATGCTAGAAAACTCAATAAATGAAGAGAGTATAAATGTTCTCAATATTCATGAAACAGAAAAGCAAATATCTAGCAAAATGTGAATGTGAACATTCACCAGGTACAACTTAGGGTTGTTAGTGACATGATGTCAATATTTAGTGCATCAACAAAAGTTTCTTTTCTTGTTTATCCAGTATGAATGTCTCAGTTTGACAGCAGAAAGTAGAGCTCACCCTTCTTCATGGTACACCAGAGTCATGGTCTGGAAACAGCTCCTGTACTTTATCTCCCCTGGGACTGGCTGGGGACCCTGGATGCGACTCTTCGCCACGTCAAAGGGGATGTTCACACACGATGAGATTGTTCCTGACAGCAAACCTATAGTAAACTTTCTCATAAACTCCAGACAAGGATCCTTTCAGAGAGAAATGAAAAAGGAAATACTGGGAAGAATCTAAATTTAATGCAGAAGACCAAGATATTTTATGACCTAGAGCATAAAGATCAGTTGCACTTCAGTATGCGGTTCTGAACGTTCATGGCAGGGAGTTCTGGAGCAATTACAGGTTTGTTAACATATCGTTTTGGAAAGCTGAACATGATTCTAATGTTTGTGGAGAAAACGGGATTTCAGAGCTGAATTTCAAAAACATAAACCAGGCATATAGAACACAAAACAGCTGTCCACTAAAGTATGCAGTGGTTGTCCTTCTATTTTCTGAGTTTGATTTAATCATCATCTTTGAAAACACAGACCAGCAAATGTGGAGTCAGTGAAGAGTGGAAAATGTGCCACTGAGGGGCATCACTCTTGGCTGTAGAAACTAAATTGTAGGAGTGGAAGAGCAGTAAAGAGACAGTAAATAGAGAGAGTAACATAGGAAGGAGAATGGAGAGGGGGTCATGAATATGATTGCAAAGCTGGCATGAAAACTCAGATCATTTTATGGTAGCAGGAGGCAGATTAGAGTTTCCCTAAAAACAGTGTGACTCCTATTGGCTGAGGCACATCACATGATACAGGGCGAGCTTTGGCGATAGGATTTATAAACAGGGTTCATGCAGGCAGACTGGGCAGGCATATGGGGACAATTTGGGTAATTGGGCTGTGACTCGGCACCAGAGTATTACAGTACCAAAAAAAGGCCAGACCCATGCGGCTCTGACAGCTAATTGGCCAGGATATTTTTACAAATGACAGCAGCCTTGCTGTGTACGGCCTTTCTGAAAGCAGCGGACACCCTGAGTGACGAGCTGAATCAACAGCTAATCCAAAAGTCTGTAGCAGGGGGAGGAGCACTGTTCTGAAAAGCACTACCAGCACTGGGTCTACTACTACACAGTCAACACACCATTCAGCCATTCTAGCATTCCTCATTTCAAACACACAGGACCATGGTTCTTACGGGATGCCCCCTATAACCAAATTCAGTATTAAAACATAATTGGATCAATGCAGCGTTACTGTAAAAATAGCACACAGTACACATAGTCAGATGGCCATGCTTACTTGTGGCCAGAAACCACCGGAGGAGATGAATCACTGATTAATCTCGATCGGGCTACATGAATTTTAATGTCTATAGAATGATTCAAGCTGAAACCTAAAAGCCCCCAAAGTTCAGCTATCCTCTACAGTTTTACTCATCTGTTTGGCTCTGAGAGAGTAGTAAATATCGGGTTTGGGCCTCATCAAAAAGGCAGCTTTTTAGACAATGACAGTCTGAGTTCAAATCTACAGCAGGATATTAAATGTTCTGCCGCTCTTACACTGTAACTCTCCAATACTGAAACAATACCACTGCCTGCTTCCAATTAGTTAATTGGAGTTAATCTAATGCTCTAGTATATACACGTGGAGCATATGGCTTCGTTTTGATTTAACAAAATTATCTTTTGTTTGGGAGTAGAACCCTGCCGGATGTGTAATGTGAACCTTTGAGGATGTGACAGAGCACAAACACAGAAAGGATTAGTATGATTGATCTTAGCAGCTCCTTTCCTCTACCTCTCTCTCCCTCTCTTTTCAAACCCTAACAGCTTATTAGACAGATTTCTAATTTAGAAACCGCGTAAAAATCAGTTTGCACCATTATTACAGTACTTGCTCTATAGGTGTCATTAAAAACAAGAGCACACCTTTGTGATGTCCGATTTATATCCAACACCCCCAAGGTTACTTTTCTTTACCTGGCTGGCAGGAAGGGTGTTTTTAACATTGAAGTAGAAGCCAAAGTAGATCATGTTGAAGACGCCATGGCGTCCCAGTGTAGAGGTCAGGCCCTTATTTAGCCCCCGCAGACCAAAGCCATCTGAATTAATAATCATTCGAGCCTGGGTGAATGTGGATGGCTGCTGGATGGGAAATAATAAGCAAGACGGAGAGAAGAAGCTTAATATTAAAAGTACATTATGACATTAGATCTCAAAACACTATTGTCACTATTGTCTCTTACCACTTTGAAGGAATTTCTGTCGGCCTGAAGGCTCACTTTCACTACCTCAAATGGATTAACCACCAGTGCTTCCGTTAAACCTGATCCAAGCCCGGCTAGGGAGAGAGCCTGACGCAGACAGAGAAAGATGCAAGTAGCCAAAAAGACTGAACGAGCTACGATAAAGACAGCGTTTGCGTCATATACAAATACACAGAATATTTTGGATGATCAGCCAATGCTCTAAGTATGAATGTCAGACCAACACTGTAATTCATTGTGAACAATGCAACAGTGATATTACGTTTGCTACGAATGTGTTTGTTCAGATGGAGGGCTTGACTTTAACCTACTAGCTGAAAGAAACTGCTTCCATCATTCATTCACACAGGGAAGACAAAGATGGATGAATTGCCTGAGATAAATTGACTGGAACAAAGATGAATTTGTCCAGATGCAGAAATAAAAGCTTAACTTGAATGGCTTGAATGACTCAAAAGAATTTCATTTTCATATTCTTCTAAAAGATCCCAAAGGGACCTTTATTCTTAAATTAAAAGGATAGTGTGTTTATTTGTTTAACTAGTCCCGACTTCATGCACTCTAAATTGGCATCCAGCTCTTATGCACTGGAACTTATGCACAAGAAGTGATTAAAATTTATAATAAAGTTAACTTCAATGGATATGCATGTTAGATGTCTGGATTAGATGCCACTGTTTTTACAAATGTCACCAGATCTGGATATGTATATTCTGTATGTGTATGTATATTTGTGTACTCGTGTAAATGTGTGTGTGTCTGTACTGGTGTAATGGGAAAATGTCAGGACTGTGTATGTGTCTCATTACTCTCCCTCAGTTTCTATCCCCCATCACACCATGCTGGACCATCATGTCAAACAGGCCTCAGCCATGTTTACACAGCTAGCCGTCCACTCTTTCATTTGCTATTTGTATTATTACTGCATACGTCCTCATCCATCAAGCTGAGCCGCCTCAGCTGTGCTGAACAGGAAAAGGGGGCTCTGCCACACTAATCAAACATGCCCATTAATAAATTCCGTCCATTGCTAATGATCTTATCTATCCTTATTGTGCCATATATTTCACACTGTACAGGCACAGCATAATATGTTCAGAGAGGATGGGAGAAAGCTTGGTTTAGGGCTGTAATGGATGAGCCAGGTAAACATTTCTCATACTATAGAAGTACAAACAAATTGTATATGGGAAATTTGCAGAAAAATAAAGAGAGAGAATGTGTGTGTGGGTATGTGTGTGTGTGTGTGTGTGTGTGTTTGTGCGTGCGTGCGTGTGTGTGTGTGTGTGTGTGTGTGAGAGAGTGTGTGTGTTGTGAAAGCTGACACAGGGAGCTCATCTACTGGGCTGCAGGTAACAGAGTGCTGTCACAGTAGTGGACCATCTATCACACACTTCAACTGGCTAACATACACATTTTCCATTCTGCCAGCAGACATAGCAAAGCTGGAGGCAATATCGGGCTTGCAGTCATTCATTACTCTAAGCACTGGGCTTACTGAGGCAATACATTAACTGGTAATTGTACATTGTCTGTAACTGTACATGTTTCTCACCAGACCAGCTTTAACACACCCTGCACAGATTTCTAAATTATGAAAGAAAGAAAAAAAAACACTGTATCCAGTATGATCAGTGGTGTGTGTGTGTGTTTATGCATATAGTACAGTGTATGTGCATGAATTGTGCATATGAAATAACTTACCAGGCCTTGAGATAAGGTAGTGTAACTTAACAGGTTCTTGTATTGGTCAAAGGTGAAAAACTGTAGTGTAGACAAGAAAAATGAGCTATAAGTTTCAGGAAGTAGACTGAGACAAGCATACATATATACCAACTTACACGCACGCGTGCAAATACTAACATGTACGTACACACACACACACACAAACAAACACACAGACACACACAGACAGAAATAGAGATGCAAGTCATGCCACCACCCTGAGCAAACAGAGCTCACACATACCATGTAGATTGTAACAGCAACATGCTCTCACATGCCCACACAGAATACACACTAATGAGATAGACAGCTACAGCGGCCATTGTTCAGTTGTGAAATTTATGAGATATTAGAGAAGAACTACTCTGAACAAATGAAAAATGACTTCTTTAAAAACAAAAGCAATAAAACAAAGGATATGACAATGTAATATTCATCTATAAATTTTACCTGGTAAAGATAATAAAGCTGGTTTTCATCTCATCTCATCTCATGATGAGAAAGCTGGTTTTAATAATTAAAATCCAATCTCATTTTGAGAAACATTAGTTGTCCAAATAGGATTTGACAGATGGTTAACAACCAAACAGAGGATGGAAAGAAAGAAAGCACTTTACAAATATGTCATTTTCATGCTCAACAGTCTCCAGAGTTTACACAGAATGGTGCAAAAAACAAAAATCATCCAGTGAGCAGCAGTTCTGCAGGCAGAAATGCCTTGTTGATGAGGAGAATAGCCAGACTGGTTAAGCAGACAAAATAACTCAACACACAGCCATTAATGTCTAAACCACGGGCAACAAAAGTGAGTATACCCCTAAGTGAAAATGTCCAAATTGGGCCCAAAGTGTCAATATTTTGTGTGGCCACCA
>JAOUWY010000002.1:13003803-13029517 GCA_025728095.1 Prietella phreatophila | reverse complement strand
TTGTGCTCCTCCACATTCCGTTTGAGGATGCCCCACAGATGCTCAATAGGGTTTAGGTCTGGAGACATGCTTGGCCAATCCATCACCTTCACCCTCAGCTTCTTTAGCAAGGCAGTGGTCGTCTTGGAGGTGTGTTTGGGGTCGTTATCATTTTTATCAATTTACACTGTTACACAAGCTGTACACACACTACTTTACATTGTAGCAAAGTGTCATTTCTTCAGTGAAAAGATATCAAATATTTACAAAAATGTGAGGGGTATACTCACTTTTGTCAGATACTGTGGGTCAATAATGAAGGTTCATAGCAAATATACAGTGTGAGGATAAACAAACCAAGAAACCTTGTGTTTGATCCTGCATGCTTCAGGTGAAATACTACTCACTGCTGCATGGATGACACACCTGTGTCTATGCTTGTGTTTGTTGTGCACATCACTAGTCTGTATTCTAGGACAGCTTTTACCTTAACAGCTCTCTTGGGCGTCTCGGCTAGAATTGGTGGCAGGATTCCCTTGTAAAAACCATGCACTCTGTAAACAGAGGGCAATTGATTAACACTCAAACACAGGTATGATGAGTACACACAGAGTTCATTTTAGTTGAAATGAATTCAGGAAAGAGAGAGAAGTTGAAATATGGAAAATATTTCAACTTCAAAATAAAGGAAATATGCACAACTATCCAAACATTTCACAAAAAGCGCTTAAAGATCCGTGAACACCTGTTAACCATTCTATCCCAATACATGTTTACATAATTCGCGAGTCGTCAAAATGGAAGGGACTTCCACGGAAAAGTGCACTGCTGACCAGATGTTCTTAGAGTGAATGGAGGACGCCACTGTTCATGTACAATTAACCATTTCAGCTCAAACACACCAATAGTAAAATCGCATTACATTAAAGTAATGCTGTACTTAGCATAAAAAAACGCAAGGAATTGTCAGTGTACAATACTTATTCTGAACAAAAGAGTGGGAAATAGATTAGCAATCATTCCACCGGTTGGCAACGGTGGCATGGTAGTCAGTTTGATTGTGCCACTTCTATGGAAAACCACCCCTATAATCGATGACTAATACTGCTGATAGTATCTTGACAGAGCTTCAACTGTTCTTGTCCGTTTGTTTCAAGGCAATTGTTTCCTGCTTACAAACAGGTTCAGCAGGTTCAACATAAGCTTCAACAACCAAAAACTGCTCTGAAAAGTGGAAATAGTGGACATAAAAAGCTCATCACTGCAATAGGCAAAATAGTTGCAGCCCCATCTCTAAAGATTTCAGTTTAGTTTCATTTACAAACATACTTAACTGAAATAACAACACACTTCATGAAAAGAATGACATCTGATAAGTACATTAATTATGAGGGCTAATACAAACCTGCAACAGACCTAAACTGTATTTGACAGTACAGGAAAGTTATTAACAGCTGAGATAGTTTAATGTAGAAAAACAAATTAATAAACGAACTCTAATGGTTAGAATAACTTTCCCTGGTGAGGTTACACTGCTTGGAGTATATGTTTAAATAAACATAAATATTAGAAATCTCTGCATATACTTTAGCATGTGTAACAGTAAATGCATTTTTGACTGCTTACACTGCAACTGCCAACTCTTTTACCGGTGGTTAATATGAAAATTCATAATAAGAAATTTATTTACAGTGTCGGTAAACACACTGCTGTTAACAGAGTGTAATCAACACCAGAGAAAACAGCAATGTGTGCCAGCAATCTAAATATTCTTTCTCTCACTCCTCTCTAGCAGACTGTCCCTGTTAGACAGCACATATATATACATTTCTGCAGTTGAAACCTGACTCTGTTTTCTTAATCTTAATGTCAGGACAAGCCTGAGCACGGGAAACTCCTCTCTCACTGTCTGCAACAACACCAATGTGGGCACAGACGAAAGTTAGAGTTCAGTCAGATTCCTAGATGTAACATACGAGAGGGCAAAGATTGTAAACTGCCAGTCAAATGTTTTTGTTTCTCATGTTTTATTTAATCACTAATGATTAATTATTGACACAGACTAATCAAAATGACACAGAATAGCAATTAATTAAGGAATCTTAAATCTTAGTGGAGTTTATTGACTGCTCACTCTCAGATCCTAATGAGACTCTAAATGAGTGCTTTATTAAAGGCAGACACACTTGCAAGGTAACCTTTTAAGCCTATAGATAAAAGACTCATGGTGCTAATATTAACTGTAAAACATAAGCGAGTGCTGTACTACAAGTGCCTAATTAGAGTAGTTGAGTAGACTTTGACCATTTCCTATTAAACTAGATCTAGATTGTTCCAATAAAATAAAGTCATTAACTAAAAATAATAGTAAACATTTTTCAGTTAATTTCTCAAATTCACTGGTCAGATTTTCATTTTCATTTAAACAAAAATGCTAAAGCATAGGTTGTTCAAAAGATTTTGATGGGTAGTATATATCACAAGATTTTATACATACACATGGTAATAATATTTTCACACTAATAAATGCTGTACAGTATATAATACACTACAGCTCTATTTTGGTTGTATCTGACCATAGAACCCGATCCCATTTGAAGTTCCAGTAGTGTCTGGCAAACTGAAGACGCTTGAGTTTGTTTGTGGATGACAGTAGAGTTTTTTTTCTTGAAACCCTTCCAAACAACTTGTGGTGATGTAGGTGACTTCGGATTGTAGTTATGGAGACTTTCTGACCCCAAGATGCAACTAACTTCTCCAATTCTCCAGCTGTGATCTTTCTGAGATTTTTTGGCCACTCGAACCATCCTCTTCACAGTGTATTGAGAAAATATAGAGATGCGTCCTCTTCCAGATTGAGTCATAACATTTCCAGTTGACTGGAACTTCTTAATTATTGCCCTGATGGTGGAAATGTGCTATTTTCTTATAGCCTCTTCCCATTTTGTGAAGCTCAACAACCTTTTGCTGCACATCCCAGCTACATTCCTTGGTCTTACCCATTGTTAGGAATGACTAAGGGGATTTGGCCTATGTGTTACCTCATATTTATATGCCTGTGAAACAGGAAGTCATGGTTGAAAAATGTCCTGTTCCTAGTCACCCAAATGTACTACATTTTTTTTTAAATATCAGTGAGAAAATTCTTCAAATATATTTTTCTCATATGAACTCACAAGGGTGGCAATAATTGTTACACACCTATATTTAACAAAGATAGTTTTGGGGGATAAACCTGTGTTGTGATTGCAACTGTTTGATATCAGTGAGAGCAAAGTATTTGTCTGAATTGTTTTAACAAAAGATCAAAAGGTTAAATGATTTTTCACAGCCTTTACTCATATTTACTATGGGTGCCAATATTAGTGGAGGGCACTGTATGTAGTACAAATATCTGTCATCTGTGTTTAAACAAACAAAGCCCAAATTCTGTTAAAAACAGATTGGGCCAATGACAACCTAATGCCAGACCTAACTGTATACTTTCCAGGAGGAGCCAAACTAGCCTTACAGTATGTTCAAGTACATCAGAAGTTAAATGCCAAGGTTCTCCAAGTCAGGTAGGTTGTGGTAAGTGTAAAAACGAAAGAGAAAGAAGGTAGTGCGCAGGAAGGGTTTTTAAGTAGCAGATATTTTACATGTTGATACTGAACACACATTTGTGGACAGAGAGGACAGTGTAGCGTGACTTCTGAGTGTGAGACCCACCACATAACTTTATTGTGAAAACACGACACAGTAGAGGTCAACAGAGATGCTCTCGGCTGATTGCTTCTGGGTGTAAATATTGTTGTTTCTGCAAACAAAGATGGGTTGACAAATTCAAGTTCTACCACAGCCCATCTCAAATGCCGACTACTCCCTCTGACAAACAAGTCGCTCGTTCACTGCATGTGTTAAATCACTTTTCTACCAGTTTATATATACTATGGCAGCAGAAAGGCTGCTGCACTGAAAGAACTGACTGACAAACCTTCATGAGTGTGCGAGTGTACGTCAAAAAAAGAAGCCCC
Organism: Prietella phreatophila; assembly: GCA_025728095.1. Lineage (NCBI taxonomy): Eukaryota > Metazoa > Chordata > Actinopteri > Siluriformes > Ictaluridae > Prietella > Prietella phreatophila. The sequence goes on along the minus strand of JAOUWY010000002.1, from coordinate 13,025,525 downwards.
TTCTCCGATGCATGCAAACTCGCTTTCCGGGAGTGGTTAGTCTGAGAAATCATCAGGTGGTGAGATAAAGCTCAGATTTGTAACACACACACTCAAGACCCCATTTGACTGAGCCTGGTTTGAATGCTGATTTGACTCTAAATGTAAAGCATGCGCAAGGTCTCCACTAGGCCTTCGTAAACAAATCCATTCCCATTTAGGATCTCTGTGGGTCCAGCTGCCTGTGTTTGTATAGGTGTGATTTGTCTTTGATTTCCATAAACCTATTTTGTCCCATTCAACACAGAGCCACATAACTCATCATAACAAAAAGGGAGGAAGGAAACAACGCATTAACCAAATTGGATAATGAGACACATGTTTGATTCCAGTCTAGGTTTGGATACTGGCTTCAAATAACTAATAGACATTTCTCTTTAGTATCTAGGCATGATCCTATGCATGCTGCAGCCCAGGTGCCCTATACTCGACCAACAGCCTGCATGCTTCATCTGCAAATATTACTATTTACTAAAGGAAGCTATAACCTTGTCCCTGGCCAGGAATAACACAGAATCATCAATCAAAAAACAGCAAGCAGAGACACAGAAATATCTAATGATATACCTGCCAAATACAGTAAAAGTAGAAGCAAACTAAGAGTGGCAAGTAAGAGCTTGTAGCTTTATCATCACTTGCACATGTTTTTGAAAACTAGTTCACGATTGTGTAAAGGATGAGACCATGAAAACAAACGTTTAAAATTCAACTTGAGTAGGTAAAAAAGCACCAAAAAACTTGCTTTGTGTCCAAAATCCAATGGTTTCTTCAAAAATTACATTGACTATATATTTCTTATTTAAATATATATATATTTTTAACTGACGTTAAGCACAAATGATGCGAATATTGTAACATTTAAGTACCATTATTTACACTGGGTCTTTTAAACTCATGATAGTATTGGTAACCTTTGAAATGAATAAAGTGCTATAAAATCTTTCTGACCAAAAACCTTTTTGTCATTTAGTTGACTTGAATGCATGTAGCTTTAACTGCACTCAAAGCTAACAATGTATCTCGCTTCAAAGCAGTAGATTTACTAGAAGGTTGCATGCTAAGAAGCTGATATATGTAAAATGCCAAAAATGCAATAAAAATAGGGATTAACTGTCAATCCATTTATTCAGGGTCATCAAATAATTATGGAGAAAACAGAACTACCTATTTACAATGTTCAGTTGTAAACAACTGTTATAAGCAACTCTTAACAATGTTCAGTTTTCAATCATGTAGCTGATTATTTCATGTATGTTGTTGTAAGAATTCAGCTACATGCTTGAAAATTGAACATTTTAAAAGTGTATAGATATGTAACTAATGTTTTTAATATACATGTTGCTCATAAGTAGCCAGAACAAGAAGTTTAAAAGGATTACATACAGTATTAATGCACGAAATGTATTTTGAACATTAGACAAATCTAATGCAACACCTTTATTATTGATTTTGGTATTCTAAATAACGATTTAGAGGTTGAGAATTTGAAAATACTCATGCAAAATAGGACTTTCTGCACATTAACTCACACGTCTGCCTTCAGCCAGACTAAATCACATACACTATGACCAGATTAATAGATTACAAAAGTGCCTTGGGCACTGGCACCTAGCTTGACATCTTAACACATTCAGGAACAATTGAACTGTCAATCACCACATACAACATATAATGTGAAATAATTGTGCACAGTTTACTAATGTTAAGTACGTAATATATTTCTCCATTAGTACAGTCTTACTTGATGTGTTGCACATTCCAAAACATGTTGTCTTTACAGCTGTGATCTCATCCTCAAATGGATCGCTTGCTTTTAGATAATTGGCATGTTCAAGCAGAGAGGTTTAATATTTCTACTGAAACAGAACCTAAGCAAAGACAGCGCAAATGTGAGAAAGTTATTTGTAGTAATAACGCGACAATAGTTAGTTCCTCCACCATTTGTGTAAATTATAATTAAACTGTTTTGGCCTGTGGTTATGATAATACTTTCTCTTGGGCTGTAATTCCACAACACAAATATACAACAACAGGGTGATACTTGGGGTGGAGGAAAGAAGAGCTGGTGTCTGCAGGGAGGCGCGTGCCAATTGCACTGCTGACAGCTCCACAGAGAGTGAGAATGGCATGCAGTATTTGTGAGCTAATAAAGGATCTCACAGCAATCATTCCCCATGAGTTCCTGCTGTTTCACTGTCACCTGTGGCCACACACAAACACAAACACACACACGCACACACGTACACACATACACACCTTACAATGGATTAGTTATATAAAACTGTCAACAGCACAAACGCGCTGCATAGACAAAATGGTAAGCACTAGTTTCCAAATCCCCACGTTATAAAACAGAATCTGGCAAGGCTGTTTGTTTGTGTCTGCTTGAGAATGTGGGTGCTACAGGCCAGCTCAGTACTGCAAGGTTACTACAACTGGACAGACCACTGTCAATATAATTACCCCCAATTCTACATTCCATAGTATGTCTATTCTTGTTTCTCGCAACTGTAGACTTCACTAAAATCTCTAGCCATCCCTTTAAAAAAAACAAAACTTTATATAATTGTAACATGAGTATGAGAAAGACTAATTATAATGACATTAACAATATTGATGACGATATTAGCAGCATCATCAACAACAGCAATAACACCAAGAAGAGAATGTACATTTTATGGGTGGTTTATGGCTGCCTTAAACCACACAGGTTTAAAAATTGATAGATTTGAATACAGAAAACTAATAAAAAGTTAGGTGTTAACTTATTTTTTTTTTATACACTTACTTAAATCCAATAAGTCAGGTTTAAAGAACTAAATAAGTAAATTTTGAAATGATATGGCTTTTAGTGACAAAAATAAAATTGCTCTCACATGCTTTAAACAACAACAAAAACCCTGACCAAATTTCCACTTAGGATCAATAAAGTACTCTCAACCTCTATGTTTATATTTGATGTATAGTGCCTTCCACTAATACTGGCACCCTTGGTAAAAATGAGCAAAGAAAAAAATCACAAAAATGCTCTGCTCTCAAGGATATCAAACAATTACAAACACAACACAGGCTTATCCAAAGAAATATATCTTTGTTAAATATAGTTTTGCAACAATTATTGGCACCCTTTCAGTCAATACTTTGTGCTACCTGACTTTGCCAAGATAACAGCTCTGAGTCTACGCCTATGATAGAGAATACATGGCAAGAGATCTGAGACCATTCCTACATACAGAATCTCTCAGGATTCTGCAAAGTTTGAGGTCCATGCTGGTGGACTCTCCTCTTCAGTACACCCTAAAGGTTTTCTATGGGGTAAAAAAGTAAGGAACTTGGGCCATGACAGGACCTTGATTTTGTGGTCAGTAAACCATTTTTGTGTTGATTTTGATGTATGTTTTGGATCATTATCCTGCTGGAAGTTCTAACCATGGCAGAGGCAGGTTTTCATTGAATCAACAACCCTTTGCTGCACATCACAGCTATATTCCTTGGTCTTACTCCTTGTTATGAATGACTAAGTGAATCTGGCCTGTGTGTTCCTAATATTTATACCTTTGTGAAACAGGAAATCGTGGTTGAACAATTTACTGTTCTGTGTCACCTAGGTGTATTTTAAAAATGAAAATTATCAATGGGAATACACTTTTCTCATATTCATAGGGGTGCCAACAATTGTCACACACCAATATTTAACAATGATTTTAAAAAATAAAAAATAAACCTGTGTTGTTTTTTATGTAACTGTGGAGGACAATGTATGTCCATACAATATGTCAAAAACAAAAGTACAAACTTTACATCAGTTTACATATTTCATGATACCATGTGGATAATCTTCAAGCCTCATTGTTAAATTACATTAGTCACTGATGATATATAACTGGTTGTAGTGAATAGTGTATGTGTATAGAACATGGCGTCATTAAGTACATTAAGGTGGTCCTGGTGTCCACTATAATTGACATTCATAAAAAGGCTAATATTTTGAAAAAAATAATTGAACTGCTTACAGAACTAAATTTATTATTCCTGACACTTTAATAAACAAGAATATATGTGATAATCATAGTACAAAACAATAAAAAATACAATATTTTAGTTATCTCTCTCCTTTCCATAAAATGTGCTTGTTCCTATGCCGGGCATTTTGGACGCAGTGTAAGAAGTTGTTCCTAGCATCCCAGCCTATAACATGACATATCACTAGAAAGCCTAGCATGTCCTCTGTATAGTAAATCAGGAATTGCTAGTAGTTCAAAAAAGTCAAAGGACATGAAAACAAAATGTCCGATGGACGGATGGATGGATGGATGGATGGATAGATGTCTGTCTGTCTGTCTGTCTATGATAGATAGATAGATAGATAGAATTTACTTTTTAATGAAATTTAATCCCAAATGCATTTTGTGTATCTAACGCACACACACAAAAACCAAACATGGTACACTTCTAAGTACACACCGATATATGGTGTAGGACTAGCAAGATAAAGAAATATATGTACAACAGATACAATAATGTACAATGTACATGTGTCCAGACCTGAAATCTGAATGCTTACCCCTCTTTGTGAAATATGGTTCTGAAACAGTCCCCCAGTCCTTTATAGCTGCTTGGGTCACTCACTCCACGCTGAATTTGGAACCTGAGGGAACATGCTGACAGTTCATTACTGTTGATATTTATTATTATTTTTATTTCGCACTTATATAGCGCTTTTATCCAAAGTGCTTTACACTGTGTCTCATTAAACCATTCACACACACACACACACACACACACACCAATGGCAGAGCTGCCATGCAAGGCGCTAGCTTGCCATTGGGAGTAACTTGGGGATTCAGTGTCTTGCCCAAGGACACTTCGGCATGTGGAGTTATCCGGGCTGGGAATCGAACCCCCAGCCCTACGGTTAGTGGACAACCCGCTCTACCACCTGCGCCACAACCGCCCCAAATTATTACTACTTATAATAAAACAATTTGCCAGAAATCATGCAGGCTATTGGAAAGGTGTTTCTCAATATAAGCATGCAAATTTATGTAACAAAAATATTTACAAGTGAGATGTACAAGTTGGAAATGAAGGCAAAGGTGATTTGAGGCTCTGATTTTAATGTCATAAAAAAGATGCTTTTAAAGTATAATGTTACTTTCTACACCAATACATTCCGTCTGAAAGTTGGTATTAGAGTTTATGAATGACATCTACTATGGTCTCACCCATATCTTTAAGGTGTGGCACATTGATGCAGTAGACTTTTGCATTAAGCCATTTTTGAATAGAAAATATAGTGTACATTGTCTACAAATTTTGTTTTGAATGACTCATGACAACATTTTACAACCCCAATTCTGAAAAAGTTGGGACAGTATGGAAAATGCTAATAAAAACAAAGAGGAGTGATTTGTAAATGTACGTTCAATTGTATTTAAACAAAAAACATATAAAGACAAAGCATTTGATGTTTTACCTAATCAAAGCATAGGCTTTTGAAGATAAATGTTTATTTTGAAATTGATGCATGCAACACGTTTGAAAAAAAGTTGGGACAGGAGCAGTTTAGGACTAGTAGTGAGTTGACAAGTTGAAATAAGAAACTGATGTGAAACAGGAGCCTCCAAAAAGGCCTAGTCCTTTAAGAGCAAGGATGGGTTGAGACTCGCCAATCTGTTAACAAGTGCGTCAGCAAATAATTCAAAACTTTGAGAACAACACTCCCCAAAGACAAATCGGAAGGATTTTGGACATTTCACCTTCTACAGTGCAAAATCTAATTAAAAGATTCAAGGAATCCGGTCAAATCTCGGTGCGTAATGGGCAAGGCCGAAAACCACTTCTGAATGCCCGTGATCTTTGATCCCTCAGATGTCACAGTCTTAAAAACTGTCATGAGTCTGTAATGAATATCCTGACATGGACTCAGAAATACTTTGGTAAACCTTTGTCATTAAACACCACTAGCCGCTGCATCCACAGATGTAAGTTAAGGCTTTACTATGCAAAGCAGAAGCCATACATCAACACTTTCCAGAAGCGCCGCTGACTTCTCTGGGCTCAGTCTCATCTGAGATGGACAGTAGCACAGTGGAATCAGGTTTTGTGGTCTGATGAGTCAACATTTCAAAGGGTTTTTGGACAAAACAGCCATCGTGTTCTCTGGGCCAAAGAGGAAAAGGTCCATCCAAGCTGTTATCAGCATCAGGTCCAAAAGCCAGCATCTGTCAAGGTATGGAGGTGTGTCAGTGCCCATGGCATGAGTAACTTGCTCATCCGTGAGGGCACCATTAATGCAGAAAGATATGTACACATATTGGACCAACATATGCTGCCATCCAGAGCAGGACAATGCCAAACCACATTCTGCCTGGATTACAAGCGCATGATTGCGTAAGCAGAGAGTGTGGGTGGTAGCATGACCCACCTGCAGCCCTGACTGCAGCCCATTGAGAATGTGTGGTGCATTATGAAGCACAAAATAAGGCAAACAAGGCTGAAGAAATGCATAATGGATGAATGGGGAAAATTCCACTTGCTAAGCTTAACCAACTGGTCTTCAGTCCCAAATGTTTAATAAGTGTTATTAAAAGAAAAGGTGATGTTACACAGTGGTAAACAGTTGACTGTCCCAATTTTTGTGGGGTGTGTTGCAGTCATCAGATTTGAAATGAGTGTATATTTTCAAAAATAAACTAAATTCACAAAAAAGTAAAACATCAAATGATGTGTTATTATATTTTCAATATAACACAGGGGGAACTGAATTTTCAATTGACACTCTGTTTTTTTGTTGTTGTTTTTTTGCATTTTCCATACTGTCCCAACTTTTTCAGAATTGGGGTTGTACTCTCTGAGTTACAGGACCTTTAATACTTCGTTTCGAACTCCTTTTTTATATTAAAAAGGTAATTTTATTAGTAGTGCCCAGATTTCGTCTTGGGGATTAATATCAATCCATCCATCCATCCATTCGTCCATCATTTTGTTTGTATACATGCTTGTTTTAGTAAGCTTAGTGCTTGACTCTTAGAAAGAAATGCTAAAATAAAGACTGCTCAATCTCTAACATCACAATCTGGTTGGATACTCACTCACTGTCTGCCAGCTGAGAGTTTCTACTCATAAGCAGAAATTCATTTGTGTCTGTCTTTTTGGGTTTCAGGATAAAAAAGAATCAAATGTCCATATCTCAACTATTTAAGGATTTCACTGTATGATTTTATTATGTTTTAAATTTTGTTAATTATAATAACATACAGTATGGCTGATGTGTATATTCCATACACATCACATCCTTTTTTAGTTTAGTAAACTCAATTATATACTCAGTTAGAATGTAGCTATGAAGTGTAACAATAGTTAACACAGAGGTACTATTAAATTTAAATATTAAATAAGTCACAACACAAAATATTCAGTGCAGACATTTTCCTGTAAGTTCAAATTTGATTCACTGACAGATGAAAGGAAACCAAGGAATAGGACTGAAATATTTGATCAATTTTTCAACAAGAAATAAAGGAGCACAGACTAATCTGTGTACAAGTCTCAAACATCATCTTATCTCTAAGTGGATCCAGGGCCTGTTCTAGAATCTCAAGCCCAATTAGGAAATCAAATATTTACTTAACACATATTTTCCAATTAGCCCTCTCTGCCCCATAGCAGGCCTGCAAACCCTACATTTTACTGCTAGTAACCTTTTAGTTATAACTCTGCAGTTACATGTATATTTAGAATATAATTGTTAAGACACCTTTTTAGAGATACAAACCTGCTAGTAACTTGCTAATACACATAAACTAACTCTGTGTAAATTTTAAACTTAGGCTGCACTTGAAGAGAGTTTACTGCATTATCCAATTTCATTGTACAGATACTGTTGAAAGCATATATATATATATATCCAAGGGAGGAAACTCAGCATATGATGATCTCCATGGGTTCAAGACTTCAAGCAGCCATTTACTGCAAAGGATTTGCAACCAAGTATTAAAAAATAATCCTAATATTTCTAATTATGCTAACTTGTGCAATTATTTTTGAGCCTGTGAAAATGGAGTCTGCAAAAAATGGCTGTAATTCCTAAACAGTTGATGCAATATTTTTGGGAAACCCCTTGAATTAAGGCTAAAAATCTACACCTCAGTGACATCTTGATTGCTTCATTTAAAATCCATTGTGGTGGTATACATAGGTAAAATTATGAAAGGTGTGTCATTGTCCAAATACTTATGGACCTGGCTGTAAGTCTACACCTACAGGTAGACCAACAAGGTAGATGTATCTAATAAAGTATCCAGTAAATATACAGTTTTTAAATATCCCATCAATACATGGTGTACTTTTACCAATGCAAAACTTACTAACATGCCACTACCATTTAAGTGCCACTGCTGTTGCATACACTTTTGGGTCCTGAAGCAATACTGAGGAAAATTAGCATTTGAGGCCAAAATAAAAATAACCAAATTCATTAAGTGAGAAGAACAAAAAAGGACAAGAAAGGTATTTTATGGCATGGGGGTGGTATGGACTAGAGCAAAGATTCCCCTCATATGGTTTTGACTGCCAAGTCAAGAGGTCAGCAGTTAGTCGTTCAGTCGGGTGCCTGAAGGGGCCATAAAGCGCATTGGTTCCATCGAAGGAAGAGGTTTACTGAGGTGACTAGGCTTCCATAAAGCCAACAGATTAACATATTAGAGGGGCATGTCCCAGCATACAATTTTGTAGATTCCCTAATAGCTTGTAAGGCATGCCTGAAAAAACAGTTAAAATAGCACCATAAATGAACGTCTAACACCATATTAAGAGAGGGAAGGAAAAAAATGGAATGGTTAAAGGGATGGCATTCTGTCGCATTGGGGGCCAGGGAGAATGGGTATGAGATGGAGGCACAGACCGGGAAAATTCAAGACCAGGAGAGCTTGTAAACAAATTTAAATCATTCTTAATTAATGTCATATGAATGAAGCGTTAAGGACAGCTGTAGACAGAGTTCTATTTCTCCATGTTTGGTTTGCAGGGACAGTCCAGCCCAGACTACCCAAGAGAGATGGCAGGGCTATGGTCCACTCCCAGCCTCCTGACCCCACGCATGACCCTTAGGTCACCTCATTTCCGTGTGTCCCTTACCTACCCTCTCATAAAGATCTTGTACCAAACAGCTTGGCCTGTGAGAGATAATGGGGGTATATGAGTTCATGGCAGCAGGGCATGTCCCAGGCCTCTTGCCACACTGCCATATCATGTTGGCCATGCAGGAAATACCAGCAGACAAGGCGGGAGTTTATCTTCTGGTCAGCACAGATTTTTATATGGGTCCTCTATAAGACCAAACAGGATAGCAACGTGAGTCGGAACTGTCAGCAATCTGGCTGATACAGTTGTAGCCTATTCTGTTATATTCAGCAAACAGTAAAACCACGTAAAGCACCGGACCTTCATTAACATATGAAGCTTTCAGAATTCTTATTGGTCTATCCCCAGAAAGAGATGATGTACTCAGAAATGATGATAATGATGAACCTGCAAGTTCATTGAAAATCAGGAAGCTATCCCACTGTGCCTTATTTTACTATCCTACAGCATGATGGACAGCCAGGTGAGGGTGAAGATAAGGGCAGGCTGGTGTTTTTGTGAGCAATATGAGTGCCATGGGGTAAATAACTCTGGAGTCTTTTGCTTGACCCTAAAGTCCTTATAAAAAGTGCATATTCAAGGCCCTACTAAAGAAGATAAATAACAGCTAGGGAATGGGAGAACCCCTTTGTATTTTTACAGACAAATATGCAGTGTTTTAGGGCCAGGCAGAGTGCTAGGGCCTTGTCCCCTCTGAGGCCCTTGTGGTAATGGGCTTACTTTGAGTCCAACAGGGGGGGCTGTGCTAGGCTAGAGGACAAGCTGATGGGCTCAGGACCAATAACGATGGTGTTAAAAAGAGCCCTTTGGGAAAGGTAGAAGGTTACTGGGTTGATCAAAAGGCTTGAGTTTGATGGCTTTGCCTTTAAAGAGGTAGGTTGAACTTTTAAAAAGGTCTCTTAAATTTGCCTTCTTTAAAGCTGGGGTATTCCCCCATAGAAATTTCAAACACTGACCCTACTTATTCAGTAGAATACTGATCAAACAATACATAAAAACTGAATAAAAGAATTCTGTAGTGTCTGGGAATCTGATGTTGTAGATTGTTGATGGAATAAGGAAGTAATATGATGGCAAAGTGCAAAAAATAGGGACAGTCATAAACCCCATGGAAATTGTTTGATTTTTTGATATATTTGGACAAGCAAACATTTGATTATCCTTGAAACTGTGCCTATTAATAAAATTGAAATACTTGAAGAAAACCACAAGGAAAATGAGCATTTTAATCATTTAATCAACAGAAATATCAATGGATATGATATTATTCTGTGGAAAAAGTAAGTACACCCTTGGCCTCAGAAGCTAGTATTGCTGCCTTTAGCAGAAATAACTTATTGTAGGCATTTTGAATAATTGTCTACCAATCTCTAACATTGGCTTGCTGGGATTTCTGACCAGTCTTTCATGCAATATTCATTCACTTGCAAGATGTTTAAGGATTTTCTTGTATGTACTGCCTGTACAAATAGCTCCCTACAACATTTCAATGTAATTCAAATCCGGGCTTTGACCATTCCATAACCCTCCATTTCTTCTTTTCGAGCCATTCATTGATGGATTTGCAGGTTAGATTTGTGCAATCTTTCTGATTGTAGAAACATGCACTTTGACACCAAAAGTTGTAAGACTAGCAGATCCTGTGATTAAATTTTGGGGTTCTTGGAGGCTTCTTTTTTCATCAGATGTTAGATGATTTTCCTTACAGTGCAATGATGTATTTCAAATAATTTGGAGACTAAATCCTTTGCCAGACTCATAGGCATAAACAACTTTTTTTCTGAACGCCTTATAGAATTCTTTAGATCTTGGCATGATGACACCACACACCTCAATAACAAAGGGAACACCAGGCACTAGATGTGAGAGTTTTAAATAAGACAGGTTCCACTCCCTAAACAGGTTCTGATCACTGGCACCAAATCTTGAACACCTAATTCAAATTAATGGATTTGAAGATGTGATAAATTTAGGGATGTACTTACATTTTCCATTTGGCTGATCTTTTGTTTGTTAATATAAATTGCGAAAATTACTACAAAATGTCAATTTAATATGCACACACACACACACACACACACACACTGAGCACTTTATTAGGAAAACTTTAATAAAACTGGGTACAAGTAACACACATCAGAGAGCATCTTCTCTTCACATTGTCGGATCTGCAGTACATGAGGAAATCCAGGCGGTAGCATTAAAAGGAAATCTATTTTTTACAACCAAACAGTTAATTTTAATGAGCAGGATCATAAAAATGGCAGAAGTATGTGGTACCTGAGGTTAAAGCACAACATGACTAACGCAGGCATTTGATCAAATTCAGAATAGGAAACAACAAGATAACGTTTGCCTGATCCAGCTCTTCATGTATACTTAGTAGCACAGACTGAAAGCAATACTACAAGATAGGACTTGGTTTTCTGTTTGTTTTCAATTTATCTTACTGACAAATCCATAATTTATTTTCTATAGAAGATAATTCTAAATGATAAATAATACAGATCTTTTTGTTTCAGGTAAACTGAGCCAGTGGAGAGAAGGAGATAAAGAAGGGATGTAGGGCATAAGGGGAAGTGATAAAGACGTTGCGCTTGTGACACGGCAGGATTCTGGAGTTTGTCTGGGTTAAAGGAGCTTGGGTTTCAATGGCACAACAGGCCCACTGGGCCCGCTGTGACCGAAGTGATGAAGGTAAACAAAAAGGATTGGACAGGGCAAGGAGTTTCAGTGTGAGGATGCTCTTTTAGACAGAAATTCAATCTTTGACTTAAAGGTCTGTCTCACGTAATGGCTTCTTCTTGCATGGCCCTGACATTGCCAGACACTAGATGATCCCTTTGTGATGTGGCACTTTGTGTAGCATGTCCTTAGCTCTTGCATTTCACGATTTAAAATCAATTGTTGACATAAAGGACTCTGTAATAAATTAAATACTCATCATCACATACAACAACTCTATTTATCCCAAACATCTAAATAACTAAACACAGAATTTGGGAACAAACCCAAAATATGTGTGAAGATCTAGGGGATAGCCCTGGCTCCACTCAGCATAGTTACAGCTTCTTTGAAGTAAGGAAATAGTTGGGGATAGTGAACACTCCTCAGTGAGCAGGCAACTGGCAGGTATTACATAGATGATCAGGACAGCACAGGACTCAGTTATCAGCACTCACAGGGCTGCTTCTTCAAACAGAAATCTGAGACTGTACATTACAGCTCTGTGTTTATGCTCCTCACCCGGCCTGACACGGCACACAAAACACCACATGTAGTGGGCTGCAGATGCTACAAGGTGACTGACAGGCACTGGGGACAAATGAGTTTTCATCAAGCACTTTACTACTTCTCTAAAACGGGTCATTTAAGCACACCAGGACACTTTTGCTTTATTTCTATGTTTTTACTATAATGTATTTGGGTATTGGTAACACCCACTAGCAAACCTGTTTAATACCAGCTCCTAATGTGCTATGGCATGTACATAAACAGAGTTATACTGTTTCAAATGATATACAAAGAGACAGATCTTGTCTCGACACTTTGATTATATATAGTACCTAGCATAAATATTCACCCCTTGAACTTTCCCACATTTTGTAAAATGAAAATTAAATGGATTTATGGATTTTATTGGGATTATAGTTCATGAAGCTACACAAAATAGTCCATAATTCTGTGCTGGATGGTCAATAAAGTGAAATATATGAAACTGGCCACTGTAAATTAGTGCTATAGTGCACTAGATGCCATCAGAAGTCATATATTAAGTCTGCAAGGCATCGTGTGATCTCAGTATAAATACAATTGTTTCTGGAAGGAGTTGTTAGACAAAATTCCTAACAAACAGCATCATGAAGACCATCAATACATGTCCAGGACAAGGTACTGTAAAAGTAGGAGGGCATTAGTCAGAGAAGCAACCAATAGGCCAAGAGTAACTCAGGAGTAACTCAGGAGAAATCCATATCTGAGATGGGAGAAGCTATACACAGGACAACCGTTATCCGGACATTCCACAGAGTCAGGCTTTATGGAAGAGTGTTGAGAGTTCTCTGGTCTAATGAGATAAAAATGTAACTTTCTGGCCTTGGCAAAAAGTGCTATGTTTGGCCAACACTGCACATCCGACATAACCTCCTAATGCGTGCATGTACATCTACAAAATTCTGCAGGTTGATTATGTGTATATTCATACATCTGGTAAACACTGTGTGCTGTTGACTGATGCAGGTGCGATGAGGGATATTTTACAAACACGCCACCATAATTTTAGCTTCAGATTTTATTTGATAGCTTCAGTATAATTATCCACTAGTACTCCCAAATGGTGCAACAGATAATTATTTGTCGACCTGTCTGGAGATTGAAGTGGATTTAATTTGGCTTCGGTTTTGAAAAGTTTATCAATAATAATAATAATAATAATAATAATAATAACTACAGCTACTTTTCTCTCTTGGACTCACACCCACAGATTGCAATGGCGTCATTTGGATTCAAACTTGCGATCTCCAGATGAGAGGGTAAAGCTTCTCTGTTGCACTACCCGGGAACAGTAAAGAGCTTAGTTTACTTCTAGTTTATCATACTTCATACTTCTATTCATTTTGACAAGGATTACACACACACACACACACACACACACATAACACAGAGGGAAAGGTAGAGAGGGGTGGTGGTGATGTTCATGAGGACCAAAGCCATGGCAGGGAAGGATTAGAGGATCAGGACAGCACAGCTAAACAACATGCTGCTTTACTGGGGCAGATCAACTTCCAAACCTAAGAGCTTTGAGCCCTGCTGTTTAAGGGCAAGTTGAGGGATGCTATCAGGAGGGCACTGAGGTTCAGGCAGCAGTCGGGGGTGGAAGCATAGAGACGCTACTCTTGCCATCACCCACTCCTCAAAAGGAATCTGTCTGTTACAGCCCTTGTCAAATGACCCCCCCTCCCACAGCAACACCACTTTCAAACATGCTCTGATCAGAGAGAGGCAAAAAGAGTTACAGTAAGAGCAGCAAGGGGTAATCATAGGGTCTTCCCAGCACTTGCCAGTTGGGCTTGGATGTGTTTGTGTACCTTCTGTGGTTGACATAGTTAAGAACAATCAGAATAGGCCGCCATGGATCATACATTCAATGCTGGTTTACATAGACACTCCCCATACCCACAACACAAACTGCAGAAATTTAGCTATAATAAATAAGCAATGTTAGCTAGAGGGATGAGTCTGACAGGACACAAATTGCCTTCAAACGATAGCGCTATGATACTCAAAATCATATATTATGTGATAGTCCTATACTTCTTTCTTTACAAGTGAGCTGTTTTGAAACTATTTTGAATTGGCATGCAACATAATGAACAGACAAGTTTTTCTGGTGGTTCACATCAGAAGACCAGGGCTTTGTTAATATATATTTTATTGATATATCCTGAACATAAGAATTATGCAAACATGTGAATGCTTCTGTGAGAATTGCAAAGTTTTTAAGTATAATTAAGTAATAAGAAATCCATGTACAATGAATATAAAGTCTTTGACAGCCTTTGAGAATTTATTTAGAATAACTGACCATTGATAAGTGAGAATTTTGTTCAATCCAGTTACAATGGATTTAAAATGTCTACACACCCCTGTTAAAATGGCAGGTTTTTGCGATGTAAAAAAAATTCAAGCAAGATAAATCATGTCAAAACATTTTACACACTCAATATGAAATTCCGAGATGCAAAAATTCAGTGAAAAACAATCAGAAACATTTTAGGGAAAAATAGGAATAATTAAAAGTTACAACAGCCTGTTTGCATTTGTGCACACCCTTTTATAATTGGGGATGTGGCTGTGTTCACATTCAAACTTATGTTCAAATGTAATTACCATAGAGCTGCCATCAATTAAATTATTCTGATTAACCCCAAATAAAGAACAGCTGTTTCTCTAGGATTTTCTTTACTTCTTGGTTTCATTTGTCTGCTGAAGCCATGGTCTGCAAAGAGCACAAAGCATGCATGGTATCTTACATGTTGAAAGGTATCAATCAGGAGAGGGCTTTAAAAGAATTTCCAAAACATTAGATGTAACATGGAACACTGTGAAGGCCATCATCAACAAGTGGAGAAAATGACATCACAAATAACGGGGTGTCCCTCCTGATTTTATAAATAGACAAGACAAAAACTTACCAGGGAGGATGCCAAGAGACCTACAGCAACATCAATAACATCAATGGAGCCGCAGGAATATATGACAAGTACTGATTACTCTCTGTATGTGAGAACTATCTCTCATATTCTTCACATGTCTGGGCTATTGGGTAGGGTGGCTAAATGGAAGCCCTTTCTCAGATAAAAGACCCAAGCCCAACTAAATCACCCCAAACCATGTGGGAAAATGTGTTAAGGTCTGATGAGACCAATTCCAACAGGTATAATAATTCCATAATTCCAAAAGGTATGTTTGGTGCAAAAAAAAAAAAAAAGCACAACACCAAAAGAGCACCATACCCACGGTGTAGCATGGTGGTGACAACATCATGCTTTAAGGCTGCTTTTCTTTAGCCAGAACTGCAGGTTTTATCAAGGGAGAGGGAATCATGAATAGCTACAAATACAAGTCGATTAGCCAAACTTTCAGGTGTCTGCTAGTAATAGGAATTTCACCTTTCAGCATAACAATAACCCAGCATGCATTCAAATTAACAAAGCAATGGCTTAGCCAAAAAAAAGATCAATGTTTTTGAATGGTCTAGCCAGAGCCCAGACCTGAATAAAACTAAAAATCTGTGGGGTGACCTGAAGCAAGCTGTGCATAGGATATACCCTTGAAGCAATTTGAGTGATATTTTTGCAAGAAATAGTGGGAAAATATTGCCAAGTTAAGATGTGCCCCGCTAATCGACTCTTACCCAAAAACTGCTTCAACAAAGTATTAGTTTAGGGGTGTGCACACTTATGCAACTAGATTATTGTAAGTTTTTTATTTTTCCATTCTCCCTAAAAAGTTTCTGATTGTTTTTCCACTTAAGCTTTATACGTTGTAATTTCACACTGAAGGTGGAAAATGTTCTGACATGATTTTCCTTGGTTTAAAAAAATTTACATCACAAACCTGCCATTTTAACAGGGGTGTCTAGACCTTTTATATCCATTGTAAATGGATTGAAAAAATGGTCATAATTATTCAAAGTAAAATCTCAAAGGCTGTCCATTCAGCCTTGCTATAGATCAAGATTGCTAAAACATCAATGCCAGGCAGATGGCAAAGACTGCAAGATCAGTACCAGTGGACTGTCTGAAAACAACTGGAATGTGTTGACTTGGATTTGGTGAAGAGGTCCACCTGCATCTCATTAGTCCTATCAATTACACTGGCTGTTGATCCAGCAGAGGAGTTGCCCTCACTGAAGCTGTGGATAGACTGTGGACAGATCCACTTGAGGAGAATCCCTGCAAGGTGGAGAGACCTGCTAAATCTCATGATGCCCTGATGGTTGATGTAGCTGATGGTTGACCACATGTTGTGGCTGACCACAGTGTTGTAGCTGACCACAGTGTTGTCTAAGTGAACCAACATGTTGTGACTTTCACATCAGATTATTTTCTGTCAACACATGTCTTAAAGCTGATTATTTTGGACATTTGTGAAACAGCACCACCAGTGGTTGTAAGAAAAACACACAGAAAGGTCTGAAATTATGCTATGGCAATCAGCCCTAATGAGCCCAGGGCAATAGATTCACACCGCCTATCACATACACTCATGTCAGGTGATTACACAGAGTGAACCACCCCCTAGATTGTATATGTTTCAGTGCATCCATAACGTCATCAGGTGTTGTGTAATAGATTGTAATGAAAGTGAACAAGGTGGATTATTTACTCTATCATCTTTTTCTCCAAAATGCATTTGGAGGAAACACTAAAATTTCAACTCAACCACTCAGATGTAGAAATGAGATAAATGTAAGTTTCCATAAATGCCATAAATACATAAATAAATGACAATGCGTTGTTCAGACCTAAGTTTTGTTGTCTAGCTACTGGTCATCAGGGCAGACAAGGCCATGCATACAGACATACATGGTGTTAGAGAGAGGCCAAAGGGTAGGGCTTTGAATTTGAATGCCGGTCTTTCAAGTGTTCTTGTTGCGAAGGGAACATGAAAATAAGCATTGGGCAGGTCCACCAACATGAATGAGTCCTGCAGCTGAACAGCTTCAACAACACCTATCAACCTTAGCATACAAGAAGGGGATAGTTTTAACCTCCTTACATCTACAATGAGACCTAACGTCCATCATTCTTATGAACAAGGAGGTAAGTGGAGTAGAATCCATTGTTTCAATCTTTCATTTGTGCCACTGTCCAACAAGAAAACTTTTGCTCAGAGCAATAATTTTGTTACAAACTGGTATGGACAAGGCCCAGAGCACCAAAAAGGTTCAGGGCCAATGGCAGAACTGAAGTTTATATTCCTGGACATTGTCAGGAGGATCCACTTATCTGATGTAGTCGCTGCCCAGTAGGTGATGTATTCAGCCATAAAGTGTCGTCTTGTCATCCTCTGGCTATAATGGGCATTTTCACAGTTAGTAGACCGTTTAGTGGACTGTTTAGTGGTGGGGCACTGTTTAGGGCCTGCGCTACTAGACGAACGGGAAGATGTGTGCTAGGCAGGCAGGATGTTTGTTGAAAATCTGAACTGATGTATGGTGACTTGAAAGTGCTGCTCAGATGGTCCATTTGCCTATCCAGGGCTTATTTGGGGGCAGGCTCAAAGAGCAACCCTGGCAGATTTTGCAGGATTGATCTGCATACATCTGGCAGAGCAGATTGATGCTGCACATAAACAAGGCTGCAACACTGAGAATGACCCTTCCCACTTCTCGCATGGACTCTACACCCTTCTTGCCTACTGGCAGAATGTTCTGGAGTATCCATGCCACCATCACCAAAGTCCACAACAGCATAACTAGATAGTCAACAGAGCAAGGATGGCCAAGTGATCTGGAACAGATGAGCTCCAAAGAACAGCTTTTATATCATATTGAAGGCATGACACAACTTGGTGACTAAGCCTTGATAACAGAGTTTGAAAAACAAAACAGCAGCAGAAAATTATACGATACCAGCACACAAAAAACCATTTTTGTTGGAACAACCTAGAAAACAGAGAAAACAATGGCTCAAGCTATAAAGGGTCATGACAAGCATTACAAAAGTGAAAGCTAGCAAGTCAAGTGGGCAGGACTAGACAGAGATGTTTGAACCTGTGGGAGGATCTAAGGGTGTGTCTGGGGTTGTGTAACCAGATCTCCACATAAAGAACAATCTGGACTTCTTCCTGGTCTCTAATGAGAGTGGCAGTGAAGCCGGCAGGCTGATCAGAGTCAGATGGGGTGCCCCAAGCACACTGCCCCCCGCCGAAAGTGCCGCCCGACACCCTCTGTTACCTCCAAGTGAGCTGAGACCAGCCCATGAACCATGTAACTAGGTGGTTTCCAGGTTAATGAAAAGCTGTAACTCCATTCCCACTGTCTTCCTGAAAAGCTAACTATATACAAACACCACCCAATGCACTCCACCCCAGTAGCAAATAATGCACCTTAAAAAAAATAAAAATAATTAAGCCTTCTTGAATAATGGGAAATGGTATTTACTACACTGATAACCTGCAAAGAATGTGATTCCTCTTTTATACACTGATACCACTGAGCAACTCACTGAGCAGCTCTAGGTGGGTGTGGGTGTGCAAAAACCCCCACCCTTTCCTCTCCCTGGCTCCAGTGCCCTCATTTGGACAGGGCAAATATGTATTCTAGAGTATACATTGTGTCAGGTTCCCCTCTAAAAAACCCTTTGATTCCACCAAAGCAGCTTTTTGAATAGAGAAAAAAAATGTTCACTCCAGTTGGAGTAGTGAACATTAAAGCAGCAGCCAGGTACTAATAAGAGACATTCCTGCAACTAGCGTCAGAAAGGAGGTGTGTTGGGTACAACTCCCTCCATGACTCCAAGACCTGCACTAATAGATTTCAGCTCTACTCACCCTCCCAATTAGCCTTCTAGCATGCTTTAGGAGAAAATGTTGGTGGGGAGAAAAGCGAAAAAGGGAAAAGAGCAACTAACAGATGACTCCTGAAAATGTAAATCATCCATTTCTTGCATAGACCTGAGGTCATGGCTTCACAAAAAATGAATGAACTTTCATATTCTAAATCCACTCCGTTATATAGAATTACAGTTTGCCATGTGATTAGACTTGAACTTGAAAAAAATCTGACAGTACAAAGACACAAAGTGTCAGACAAGTCACATACATAAAGATAAATGCTGCTACATATCTCTCTCTTTCATACATACCTCAAATAGATAATGCAGACATGCCTTAGTGGGGCTTTTCCCACTTTTATGGAGGAGCACTACAAAGAAAATAGAGTATGCACTTTTAACCCTGACCTCGCATGAAGAGAGAGTGGCCTAACCATGGCAAAACCTTCAAGTAAAGACCTTAAATCACCTGACAGGATTCTGGAATATCACATATCAATTTGTATGAACCCATGTACTTATTTTTAATCTACTTTTGCCTTGTTTTCGTTGTTTCTTAATTTCTTTAGCAAAACTATCTCACATCTTTCAATTCAAAACGTCCAATTTTATATACTGCAAATGACTGCAGCAAAGAGTATGTGCACATACATACGTGTGCACGGATATACATACGTGTGTATGTGCGTGTGCGGGCGTGTAAGCATGTTAGCAGGAGAGCCAGGGTCTTGGCAGGGCACACAGAGGCCATAAAGGTTTAGGAGTGGCCCACGACCTGTTTACTACCCACTGAGTAGCTTTGGTGTGAGGGCCCCGATCACACTCCACCCTCGCCTTTCAATCTCTCTCATATAACACAGGGGAAGAAAATGAATTCATGAGCTTCAACATTCGCCATGCACCAATCAAGACTCATTCTTTTTTATGTTCCTTTTGGTTTTTACAACCATAGGCCTAGAACAAGGGATAAAGTTCAAAGGAATAATGAGGTAAAAGTGTGAGTGATTTGCGAACATTAAAAGTATTAAACATTTCGGGCATGGGTAAATGATGCATTTCATTTTCCCAAAATGATTTAGACTCTTGGCTCTAGTGCCCATATGCACGCCTGTCCAGCCCATATTTGGAAAACACAGAGGAACAAAGATATGTATTAAAAGCATTCAGAAATATAGGCCTGTCTAGCTTCTGTAATCCAACGAAGGATTAATGTGTTTGAGTTATTTATGGGGTAATTATTCTGCATTTTCTGTTACCTGGTCTTCACGACATCCAGTGGGTGCATTAGACATATCTCCACCAGACCTAAAGAGAAAATAAACAATTAGATTACTCTCTTTAATGTCCAGGCATAAAAAGTGCACTTTGTTCTGTAATGTAATTTTTATTCATTTTAACGCTTCAGATTATATCAAACCACCACATTTCTAAAACCCGCAGATCCTAGAGGAAACTCAGTAGAAAGTTCATGCCATGAAAAATAAATGTTCTGCTCTAGGAAACTTTAATCCGCAAATATTTAACCACATAAAAATGAGGAGAAACCAAGATCCATACATTTCTAAATACAAAGCGTCAGATTTCTGTAAACCATATGTCCGTGTGTTGAGTATGCGTATGTTCGCCTGCCATGATTATACAGAGGGGATTCCCTCAAAATGCCTTTGCAATAGTTCCTCAACCACACATCTGACAGGAACCACTTGGCAAGACCATTGCCATCATCACTTACATTGTGCTTTTGTCCTATTACCACATCACTGGACAACCATGTGGTGAGGCCCTTTGCAAAAATCGGTCACATACAGAGCTGTGGCAAATGGTCTGGTATGGTTGCTTGCTTGGTTAACAAGCCATTATAATCATGCATTTTTTCTACAGAATGACTTTGTTGATTATAGTCAATGATTGATAATTCATACAAATACTGTGCAGTTTACAAATAACTGGACAGTAAAAATTGAAGGTGTTATCTCAATACTCCAGCACATTCGACTTGAAAATGTCATTTCACTTAGCCTAAAGTGGAGAAAAGCAGCTATTTATAGATGCATACATCCATAGATACAAATGCATATGAATAAAGAGGTACCAGGGAAGGTATTTTTTTAGATGGTCATCCCACTTTTCTATATAACTAAAATTTATGAGTATTTTTCATCAGATTTAAACGTGAGAGCTGAATTCTAAACATGTATAAATACACTTCCACAATCAATAATAAATAAAGACTTCTCCTACAATGCTTTTTACAGGGGACATTGGGAAAAAGGTTTTCCTTTTGCTTCCATACACATAGTCAAGTTAAAGGATATTCCAGCATCAAATTAGCACCTATTATGTTATTTGTCAATAGTACCCTATAGTGCAGCATTGCAAAATTAGCCTCATTTGTTAGACTGTTATCCATCCATCCATCCATCCATCCATCTTCTACCGCTTATTCCTTCTTCAGGGTCGCGGGGAACCTGGAGCCTA
>JAOUWY010000002.1:12992071-13003703 GCA_025728095.1 Prietella phreatophila | reverse complement strand
TCCATCTTCTACCGCTTATTCCTTCTTCAGGGTCGCGGGGAACCTGGAGCCTATCCCAGGAAGCATCGGGCACAAGGACACCCTGGACAGCATGCCAGTCCATTGCAGGTTAGACTGTTATAGTTTTGTTTATTTGTTGTGCTATTATGTCAATGGTGTATCAGTGCAATACCCGGCATACTTTACCGTAACACACACACAAACATTTGGAATCCTTGAGTGGTGAGCTATCCTTAGTGTTACAACACGTGTGACTAAGAACTAGTAGTAAATTGTCACTTAGAGGCAAAATTGATTTGAATATTGGAATCGATTTTTTTTCTCCTAGCAAAGATGACAGTTTATTAAAGATTAAATAATTAAAGAGTACAGCATAGCCTGTGTGATAAATACAAATAGGTAAAAGTTGAAGATTGTTTTTCAAAGTTGACGATTTTCCAACATTTCTCAAAAGGAAATATAAAAGGAGTGAAAACATACTGTGCCCTCCACTAATTTTGGCACCCTTGGCAAATATGAGCAAAGAAGGCTGTGAAAAATTTTATTTATTGTTTAACCTTTTGTTATTTTGTTCAAGAAA
Source organism: Prietella phreatophila (assembly GCA_025728095.1). Taxonomy (NCBI): domain Eukaryota; kingdom Metazoa; phylum Chordata; class Actinopteri; order Siluriformes; family Ictaluridae; genus Prietella; species Prietella phreatophila. The sequence goes on along the minus strand of JAOUWY010000002.1, from coordinate 13,003,123 downwards.
TTCACAAAAATATTCTACTTTCATGGATATCAAACAATTGCAAACACAATACAGGTTTATAAAAAATATTTTTGTTAAATATAGGTGTGTAACAATTATTGGCACCCTTATGAATTCATATCAGAAAAAGATATGTGTATTTCTATTGATATTTACACATTTTAGTACACGTAAAAACTTGAATAGGTACAGGAAATTGTTCAACCATGACTTCCTGTTTCACAGGGGTATGAATATGGGAACACATAGGCCAAACTCCTTTAGTCATTCATAACAATGGGTAAGACCAAGGAATAAAGCTATGATGTGCGGCAAAAGATTGTTGAGCTTCACTGGCTTTAAGAATGCCCATTTTCCACCATCAGGGCAATAATTAAGACATTCCAGTTATGAATCAATATGGAATTGGACGTGTGTCTACATTGTCTCAAGTGAAGAGCTTCACAGAGGAATTAACAGAGATGCAGATGCAGTGAAGTGATCCTTGGAGATTTATATAGCTGTGTGGTGAGTTATTTTGAGACAGCAAATTTGCACTGTTACACAAGCTGTACACTCACTACTTTACATTGTAGCAAAGTGTCATTTCTTCAGTGTTGTCACATTAAAAGGTATAATCAAATATTTACAAAAATGTGAGGGGTGTACTCACTATTGTTAGATACTGTATATATTTGCACCAGTGCGAGTGACCTGTTCTAAGTTGTATAATACAATCGAAATAGAAACTACAAAAACCTCAAATGCATCTACACTTTGCAACAGATACTTTCACACTGCTTTTCATCTCCTCAGTCAACCGATCAAGCGTGCACATACTACAGAGAAGTCATTATGATGAGTAACACTGTACATCATCTGCTTCTCTCAACTTCCCTCTCTCACAAACCGCCATCTTTTATTGATCACAAAAATGACCTGAACCTGCGACTGTGACCAGCTTGTGTAGACACAGCGGCATTAGGCGGAGTAAATTAATAATAATTCTAACGCTACAAGGTGGGATTAATTCAAACTTCTTTATTAAATAATTCCTCAGTAATCATAATCAAGAGCAGCAACCTTTCAGTCTGCAAACATACAGTACACTGCCACTCTCCTTCACTCTCTTCACCAACTCTAATAGACAGCGAATTCACTTCATTTAAACTCACGGTTGCCAGATATCACTAGAAAAGTCAACTCCAGTTTTCATGTTTTGATTCAATCCCCCAATAACGCAATATTATCAGCAGGCATGGTACAATATTATCAACACCGATCTAAAACTGATAAACAAACAAAAAATGAATAAAATGTAAATACAGAAAATGTGCTTAGTTATAAATAAATAATTGAATATAAAAAATATATGATAATAAATTCATAAAATATAAATAAAATGAGAAATGAAATAATGTTTAATTACTATGGGTTGCATTTAATATCAATTTAACATTAAGCTTAGTAGACTATTTCCTTAGAAGTCTATTAGCATTTTCCCCAATATGGATCATGTTTGTGTTCGTCAGGACTCTTCATTGCATAAGATATTTAAAAATAAATATTTTATGCTTGTTCATTTATCAATTAACCAACAGTATTTCTCATTGCTATTATTTGAATTCAATTAACAGTGACCATGAGCAGAGAACTTACATTTAACTGTTTATGACAGACCTCCTGATTAAAGCTTAAACAAAAAAAGACTGGTATCTCGATCGGTATCGGTCGATCAAGATGAAAGGAATCGGTATTGTCTGTAAAAATCCTGATCGGAGTATAAGTAATGAACCCCATTAAACTAAAGTTCTTTGCATCTGACAGGTAAATGAACTCACCCAATCACATCCTATATGATATTATTCAGATACATACACAATATACACAGAGCGGTTCGAGAACTGACTCCTGCCCAGAACCATGACAGTGGAAAATGTCTAATAGTGTAGCTTTAAATATATTTAAGAGGAGCAGACTTCAAAAGACTGAACATTGAGGTGTTTTGTATTTGTTTTCAAGGTAAACAGGTAAATGGTTGATGTTTTTTGCATACAGCCTGTAAACTTAACTGAAAATATCAAATTTAGTTTATCAGAAGCTAAATTAATTTGTCACGGCTCACAATATGTTCCTAAATTCTGTCATAATTAACCAGCTCAAGTTTTCTCATGCCTACTTGTGTGTTATATTGTGGTACGTTAATGTTACCATCTCTAAAAAAAAACCTAAACTTCAGCCGTGCTCCTAAATTTTTGACTGTGCTCCTAATTATTTGTAATTAGGAGCACTTTTGCTCCTAAAATAAATTATTACCACAGACCCCTGTGTCCCTCAGTGGTGGAATGAACTTCCAACCTCAACCCGGACAGCAGAATCTGTCACTTTCTTCAAAAAACAGCTAAAGACCCACCTCTTGTGTGAGCACGTAACTAACCCCTAAAACAGAAAAAAACAAAAAAAACACAAAACCTTACTCTGGCTCTTACACCTCTACTATGCGCACTTTGTTTTTCTAGAACTCAATTAAATATCTTGCATGGCAGCAGTACTTGTATTGTTCTCCGCTTGATATATCGCTTTGCTTGTATTTCCTCATTTGTAAGTTGTTGTGGATAAAAGCGTCTGCGAAATGAATAAATGTAAATCTTGTATAATCTTATATGATATTGTAAATATTGTTATAAACGCTGTTGAGGTACAGCTGTAAAACAATAAAATCGCTAGAGTCCAATTCACTCTAATTCTGTTCAGCACTGTATAAATCAGCATGTATAAAAGCTATAGTAATTTATGAATGAATTATGCTTCATCAGCATTCCAGAGCATCAGGACTATAGCGGTGACAGGACACAGTTTAGACAGTTTAACACATGGTAAATAATGCTGATTTCACACTATGAAAGCCTACTCTTGGCTCTGTGTTTACAGCAGCTACCAGACAGATCAAGTTCCACTGAATGAAAATGCAACAATGGTTGAAACTCTATCTGGGTTGGCTTCTTGCTATGTAAATAGGCAAGGGATAGTTTCAATGCCTGTTTTGCACCAAACACTTCATGACTGAGGAACTGTAAAAGTTTTTTGTTTTGTTTTTTTTTTTGCTTGAAAGATGCTCACAACATGACTAACGTGCAGCACCATAATCAAAGCTATAGCTGTATAAACAGTAGAAGAAGATAAGTGAGATCCCTAGAGTTAAGAGGTTAAGAGTCTCAAAGAGATTATGGAACACAGGGACTCTTTCTCAGTTTAGCCTCGAAACTTGGATTCTCATTGCCACACTGCTATTGACTTTAATGGCTTCTCTCACAGATTTCACCATGTGTACACAGCTGTTCAGCAATACGGCACTCATTCTAATTTGCTCTATTAAATATATTGTCCATAAACAAGACACTGTCTCCTTAGGGGTTTTCCAGGAAGGAAATTAGCAGGAGAAATACCAGAGTGAAATAACAGTTCACTGTTGATACTTAATCCCGGGCATTTCCAGCTAATATTAGCACATTGCCATAAGTATGATCCAGAAGTGTCAAAGGTAGTTTAGAGTAAACCCACTAATAAGTAACATAAAAAGATTTCAACATGTTTTCTAAAGAAAAAGTCCCATAGACAGTAAAGGGAGAAAAGTTAAATATCTAATTCCAGTTGTTTTGTGTGTAAAAAAGACCTTTGAGTCAGATCCACTTTATGTCCCAGTGGACAGCAACAAAGAAAGGATTATAATTAGTGAATCATGTTGTAACAGGGGAATAATTATGGTGGTCCATTAATAATTATGGTCCATTAATGACTTTCATTTGTCCAGAGGAGGAGTGAAGTGAAATGCAGGAGCTGAAGCCTGGGAAAACCATCAGCATTGCTGGATGATCATGGCCCTTATTAAGGTAACACATCATTCAGGTAACAGAGGCTCATGAACCTAGAAGCTGTTTCCGTTGTCGCTAATGTCATTCCAGTGAACAGATACTATAAATATATGGCCTAGTTTAATATAACCTATACTTTAATATATATCCTAATTTAGACAGTGAGTAGCTCAGTGAGCAAGCACATGGGCATGTAAATGTGCCGTAGGAGCAGTTCAGCCCTGTATGAGAGGGCCTAACGCAGGCGGCAGATCAAAGGTAAGAACCAGCACGAGGCCACGAGAGCCTGTCACTCATTTGACTCTAATGAACTCCATCTTAGGGGAAAATCTCCCCACTTAAGCACCGAGACAAGAGTTATCGTCTCCTACAGAAAAGGGGAAACGCACAAACAAGGTGAAAAGAGCCAGGGATAAACCATGGCCATTTTTAGTGTGCTCCATATGGATGGATTTAACGGTGCAGCTAAGAGGTGGGGGAGACAGATAGACCAAAAGAGGTACTGAGACATTTCCTCCACATGATCACTACAAGAACAAATAAATTGCTAGGAGTTAGCAGAAAGTGTGTTGCAATTCACTGAAGCCTAGGACATCAGTAACCCTGTATAAGCATGGATAAGGCATAAGAGTGGCATGCTTTGGTAGAGGAGGCAACAGCTTAAAGCCTCCACTACTAGCTAAATGTTGACAACTATTTGGCAAAAGAAAATTTTAATGATCAAAATCCTAAAATCCAATCCACAGAATGTAATATATACAAAATATCATTTTAAAATAAGAACTACTCACTGCTCAAATTCAGCATATTTTGAAGTCAACCATGCACAGACCATGTCCATGCATAAATAGAGCATCGTGTCACTCACAACATTTCTTTTTTAAACACAATAACAAAGCTCACTGTTACATAAAAAGGTTTCTCTGGCTGGCAACACTGTATTTAGCAGCAATTCCCTAGACACTTCATAGAACACTTCACTAATATTTACTGCCTAGAGAAAGGAACATGTACTGTCCTATTTAAATGAGGAATACAGGAGATCATACACTCCTCTGCCATTCTCTGCTCAGCTACTCCTCTGAAAAATATGTTGAGTATTCGTGGACCACCGTTTCTGGCCTACCATCTGGTTGCTGTTTCAAGCTTAGTTCTGCACCACTGGATGAAATATTATTGGGTACAATTATTTGGTGTTATCTTTTGTCTCTGAACCACAATAGCATTGACAGCTCCTGTCATATGCAGCTACTGTTGCTGACACATATCCAGCAAGTCCACATAGCTGTTGCATGGAGCAGTACTTAAAAATTCTAGATAATATGTCATTTTACCAAGCTCTCTATGAGGCCACATTATATAAGCATACCAAATGGATAAGAAATGTGTGTATTGTGAAGTAAGCCAGCCCTACATGGGTCAATTATGATCAACTGTAAAATAGTTTTTCCAAATAAGGAGTGACCTGCAGACATATAGTTCTAGTCTGAGTGAGCTGTCTATATGGGTGTGTACAAATTCCCTGTCTGTGTCATAGTGGATATGTGGTGATGCAAGTCAGAAAAGGAAATACACACGAGACACTTCCTTCAGAGTTAAAATGAGCTTTATCTGGCTTATAACTAGTGTTTGGAACCGGCTAGGGGAGTGATTATAACGAGGCGTGTTCAGGGTGTTCTTTGTGCACTAGAATACTTGTTGGAATGTGCTGAAGCCTATTGAAGCCTATTGAATAAGTAACCAAAATGTGAGCACACGAACACAACAATATTTTGAGGATATGGTGGTGTTGCTGCTTAATGGTAGAATTGTTGCAAATTTAGTGGAGGAAGCACAATTGTGTTTCACATACAGCAGCATAATGGCATGAGCAAGCACACCCGCACACCCACACACACACACACACACACACACACCCCCATACCCTGTTCATGCAACGACACAAACAGTAATCCCTATCACAAATTCACAGAAAGAGTTAGTATAGTCAACACACATTTACTTGCTCTGTAAGACCAACTGCCTTCAAGGATTCAAGAGTTGCTCATTGCACATAGGGTGTTTAAAATATTTTAACAAATTAAGCGATACAGAAAAGAATAAACACACATTTGAAAGGACTCTTGACGAAATGTGCCTTTTTTATGCATTGTCTGCCACAAAACAAAGCTTTGCACAGGAACTGAGCTTCGCCTGAATATAGCTCAATCAAGAACACATGGAAATTCACCTGGGACAGAAGAGTAACATTCTCCCACTGAGTGTTACGGGAGTGTTCTAAATCACTGGACGTAGACATGTAAATGAAAGGAGGACGGTCGGTGACTAAATAGTAGCTGCAACTCCCACTACTGTATTCTTACATATCTAGGAGTGCAAGATGTGTCTGGACACATGACAATAAATAAATAAATACATAAATAAATAAACCCTGCCAAAAAAAGCAGGCAGCTTCTTCTCAGTTTGCATTCCTAATTGTGTGATAACTTCTCTGAGAGAAGATCATACATCACCACAATGAGATTGCTATCAGCAGTTAGTTTTGGCTTGGGCAAGTACCAAGCTCTCACTCCCACGCCTTAGTGAAAAAGTAAAATAGAAAATAGCATAGTGACAGTCAGAGATTGCACAATGTGTACAGGTGTCATTAATCATAATGAGACAGAGACTGATGTAAATTTCCACCAAGACCTTGGAGAAAAGGTTAAAGACATAAGCAGAGTGAGGGAAGAATAAGTTGCTCACTATTGTGATGACCGAGAAAGTGCATAGTCGACATGCTTTTGCAGTTCTAGTTGAGGGTAACTGCCACAATTATTATCTGCAATACTAGAAAAGTACAACCACAATGAATCAACCAACTCATTAGGTCTTAGTCAATGAAGCCCCTCTAAATCAGGCAGAGAATGCCTAAGGCCTTATGGTTTAAGGAAGAACAAACCACCCTCGCCATGTATATGTTTTTTATCAATCTTAATCACATTTATATGGTAATTTGGTAATTTGTTTCTGGATAGCTGGCCTGAGACCTACCACTAATGTCTCAGCTCCTCAATACACTTTTCTCTACAAGCCTTAAGCTGAAAGGATGCTTCACTTTTTATGTGTATGCTAGGAACAGCATATAGTACGCGTGACGCAAATTTCGTCATACGCGTACCACCAGATTTTTCTAACCGCGCGCAGGTCGCACATGCGCATTTAATTCGTTTGCACTATTTAGTTGCTCCACCAGGTGACAACAGTGATCCAAGACCGTTGATTCTCAAGGTACTCGAAGAAAAAACGGAAGAGATGGAAACGAATGCAGGTTAGAAAGTACCTGCATTTGTATAATTTTAGCCTTAAAGAGTACAAGGATTTGTATACGGGTGCTAATTGGGCCGAGAGCTTGCCCATGTATTGTTCTTTCTGTTGTGATTCTTCTTTATTGTCGCCCTTCACACTGATAGACCTGCTTTACTGCTCTGTACTGACTCTTGTAGGCCATGACGGGTAGTGCAAGTTGTCGTAATACACATGCGTCGACCGCCTGTGTAAGCGTAAATGTCAAACGGAGCATAATTTGAAAGACTATAAGTACGACTGTGCGCATACGCTAACGTACGCGTAAAAAACAAAGTATACCAGAGGCTTTACAATTACGCAGTTGATAGTTGTAAAATGTTTGATAACCGTTCTACAATTTTCACACTTACAAGTACACAATTCATTTACAGGTGTATAAGAACTTTTCAGTGAATATTTGCTATAACATTACTTGTGCATGCTTTCTCTGAGAGACGTAGTGTGTGATTTGGATGTCTGCCATTCCAACCCAGAAATTTGGATGAATTCCTGGCTGAACCAGTAGCTGATTGTGCAAACCTTCATCATCCCTAACGTCTCCATGCTCAATTTTTTGAATACTACTCAAAACACATCAGTGTAGGAATGCTAAACAAACAGGCAATGCATCTGCAATGCCCCATTTGTCACCCTGTGTAACAATGCGAATCTGATTAGCCAGGAGGAGTGTTTGGAGTGACACAGGCATTAGGTTCCTCAACTGCTAAGCAGAAAAAAAAAAATCCCCAAAACATAATAAATGAACTAGCTGAAGAGTGATCTCTGTTACTGAAAATCGTCAGAAACATGTCAGAACTAAAGGAGACCTTGATGAGACTATTAGGGATTTCTATAGAACATCAAATTTGTAATTTATAGTATTTGGCATTACAAGTTATACAAATCTCCAAATCTGAATTTGTGCTACCAAGCCTGGGTGGTCAAGTCTTGAAAATGTCACGCCAATTGTTACACGGCTGCTGTAATTACTGTAATTCTTGAAATACACATTTGACTAAAGCCTAGACCAAGTTAAAGTAGAGAACAAACTCAACATATGTGCATATGGAGATATTTGGCAGGACCAAGGCAAGTGACAGGACATTACATTGAAGCAATGCCAGACGACTTCTTACAGCACACAATCAAATCAAATACTTATTTATGTCATCTATATGATCTACTTAGCTTCAATTAGAATGTAAATAAAACCAATATACATTTTGAGGAAAAAACATTTTTAAACATATCTCCAGTTTAGTGGACGAGTAAAGATTGTTGTTGATAATTAACGTACACATTAATGCACAGGGATAGCATTCATCAAGGGTTCAACCATTTCTGATAGGGAAGCACTCTATTGTAGGATCCAACACAGAACCTTTAATGGATTACAATATTCTGAAGAGGCCTGTGCTAGTGATTTATTCTTTTGTTGTGCTCTTTCCAGTAGAGCAGCGAAAAACAAATAACTCTAATATCAGTATATATTAGCAAAAAAAGAAGTGCTGAAGAACAACCCAAGCTTTTGTGATGAACTGTACATGGCATGGCTAGAACCTCAAACCCGATCCTAAGCACTGGCTTGCATTATCAAGCAACCTTTCACCATTGTAAAATAAAATAACACTGATGAATAAAGCAAGGACAGGAAACTTCATTCTAAATGCAACTACAACAGAAAGGAAAACATGGTCAGCATACTTCATGGTCATAATTAAATGCCTGGGCCCAAACAGATGATTCTTGACACAGGATGCAAATGCATTGGCAGGGCCAACCACACAGAAGCGGATGAGTGAGAGAGCAGAAAGGGTGAGGATTATAAAATGCAAATCCTGGTGTAACTGATATTGACACAGATCTGCCATTTCTTTATAGAATTCTCATTCAGTCTCTGGAAAACTTCTAACCAAATGAAGTCTTAGCACCTGTTGCAGTGTGCACTGTCACTCCCTTCATGAATGATCTGGACAAATACACTGATAGGGTCTTCAGAGTTGTGTGTGTTGGGGCGTGGGGTGGCAGGCTGTCCTTCAAGAACAGGTGAACAAAATGTTTTTTAAATGCTCTCATCTGAAATCTTTCATTAGATTAGACACTAATAATAGAAATGCACTGGGAAATGTGTCATGATTGCATTTTTTAGCCCTTGCTCCCCAGCACACATGAGGAATATGATAGAGCTTTAGTTATAGATTGGGCGGTCTGCTGCAACTACAAACTAAATTACTATATTAATCCAACTCCTGCATTTTCTGTCTCTGTATGTAATATGAATGTTTAGTTTCTCTGTTGCTAGGCTATAGATTCTGAGAGAGATAGAAATGTGATTTAACTTTTTAGGATCTCTGCATGGCTTCATGGCTGAACAAGTTCTGTCGTTCCACCCTTACTTAGAGAACCTCAAAGGCCAGATAAGGATGAGTGATGTAAAGCAGTCCACAGTAGCTGATGCTACAGCCATGCACACAATCACCACTCAAATTTACATCTCTATTTCCACAGAAAATGCCCAGGATGGCATGATGCTGTCAACTGGGTGTCACTGAGCTACTTTTGTTTTTATTCCGGAACCTGATCGGCTTATTGAATGTACATCAGTGTCAAGTTGCATTGACAGTAGTGTTATGTATGAGAGTTGTGTTTGGCAGGTAAAAGCAGCTTTGTTCAGGCTGGTACTAGATTGAAAAGATCTTTACACGGTCCCAATTTTTTTCAACTGTTGCTGAAAGATTTCAAAGGCAATATAAATTATACACTCCTACTGTGTATTATATGCCATTATAAGATGCCTTCAGCTTTTCAGAGTTGGTGTGTGTGTGTCTGTGTGTGTGTCCTCTCGCAACAAATCATTCAAGAGGATGAGCTGTGTTATATTACTGTCACCTAGTGGACAGTGCAGAGAGAGATGGATGGAGAAAGGAGAGCAAGCTGTGACACTCTCTCTCTCTCTCTCTCTCTCTCTCTCTCTCTGACACATACAGCAATACAAATGAATTAAACCAACATTTACAAAGTAATGACAAACTGGATACTATGATATTCACCCCTTTGCATTTGTTGTGAGGGTTTATAATGGGAGAATATCAAAGAAAAATGAACACTAAGTTACAGCATTGTTCCCTCTTGGCAAGAAGCCCAAGAAAAATATGCGAAATGTTTTACAAAAATAATGCATGCAGATTTCTCCTATCATGAACAAAGAAAATGTAAGGTAGGTAAACATAATGTATATCTACTAAACTATATCAAACGTTTGACCTCGCACAAAGCCAAAATTTCAACATGGTCAGGACAGATTCAGCACATGCCCAGGACAGAGTGTGTCCAGTGTTTCTGAAACGTTCACCTATAGTCCATAAAAGCTGATAATGAACCCAATTATGGGCCAGGAACAGCAATAATAGACCTTTAGTGGGGCAGTAAATTCTTTAATTACTTGTTAACACCCCATGTTTCTTTGGACAAGTGCGGGAGCAGGGCCCCTGGACGTGGACTGGCCAGAGGCCCTAGTGGAGGAGAATAGGGTAGCGGAGACTCATTTCTACAGTCACATCCGTATATACTGATAATTTATAGTCAGACACCGAGTACACACTTACAATATGGGGCCAGTTGACGGAGAGGATAATGCGAGAGCCAGTCATAGCAGAGGAAAAGAAAACAGGGCTGCCTGCCTTCCAGGTGCACATGCAGATGAGAACAACAGAAAAGAGCAGCAGGCATCTAAAGAGATTGATAAAATCTCTTCTTCTGTGGAAACCTAGAAAGTAAAATACCGGCATTGCAGGCATGCACACACACACACACACACACACACACACACACACACATACACACACACACACACACACACACACACACACACACA
>JAOUWY010000002.1:12980810-12991775 GCA_025728095.1 Prietella phreatophila | reverse complement strand
CACACACACACACACACACACACACACACACACACACACACACACACACACACACACACACACGCACACACACACACCTAGGGGAAATTTAGTGTTGCCAATCCAGCTATTGTTTTTTGAGATTTGGAAGGAAACCAGAGAACCCAGAGGAAACTAGGATGTCATTAGTATATTTTAATGATACAGAAATGCATCTCCAGCTCTTTTATTCTTATTTTTATTATTTAATTTTTTATGAATAGCAGTAGTAGAAGTAGTAGTGGTAGTAATAGTAGTGTCAATGCTAAAATATAAAATAAATATTTTTCTTAAACACTGTATATTTTCAAGATTTGGTAAACTAAAAAAAAATAAAATTTAAGATCTAATGGTGAATGAAAATTACTATGCTCTTTTTTTGGTTGTTGTTGGAAAAGTCCTGAATTCTGCTTTAAGTGGTAAAATTATTGATGTTAGATGTTAAACTACAGGATATATGGACTGATAATAAAAAAAATAAATGAATGAAGTTTTCTAGTTTATGAACACACAGAAATGTCAATGTAGCTTGGGTGGAAATTGAGATTGACATCTCGAATCTAAAATTTCACCGCGTTGATACGCACATCTTGATTTAGCAAAAGTTTTTAGTTATCTCTTGCATCTAACAACAGTGACATCTGTCTGGCTGTAACATGTTTCTCTGCTGATTGAGGGCAAAATTTGGTTGGCATGTTCACTCTGTTTGGCACGATGTAAAAAATGCACTTATGATAAAAGAAAAAAAAAGATTCATCAGGAAGCAGTTTTATTGGAGTACTTTCATGATTTTGGCAAGAGTTGTGGTTTGGTGGTGTGTGAGCATGATACAGGATTCAATATGATGAGTTTCAAGCCAAAAACATAAGAGCTGGCAGTCCTGTGGATTTAGCGTGAGAGACTGAAGCAGGAAGCCATTACTGAAGTGTAAACGCATGCAACTAGCACCGGCCAAGCACAAGAAAAACATGTTTCACCACCCCGGCTCAAAGAGAAATGGGCAAACACACATCCTCAGAACGGTGGGGTTCCACAAAACTCTCTTTACACACACACACACACACACACACACACACACACACACTACTCTCCTTCCAAGCATTACATAAGCAGAGTTGGGCGGGCATGGTGGTGGTTTGAGGCTGATGAGAGTGGGTTATTATGTTACACACGGTGGTGGTTTGTTGCCGTAATTATGTAATCAGCAGTGTAGCCCTGCCCTGTGTTTGTATGTGTGAGAGTGTATACGTGTATGCGTACATGATGGTACAGACACAACTGTAAACAAAGAAAGACACATACTCGTACACACGTTTAGCTTACTATCCTTGTGAGGACCTTCCATCGACATAATTACGAATGCAGCAAATTAATGCTATCTAACCCTACCCTTAATCTCAGTAATCAAAAGCAAACTTTCTGGCTCTTTTAGTATTTATTTATTTATTTGAAATAAAAGCTGCATTTTTTTTTAAGCCCCCGTCATATATTCCTATGTTTGTGGGTACATTTGTTCCCCAGCAAGATACAAAAACATGCCCCCATCTCACACACAAAGACTTTACAGGGGTGCTGACAAGCTACTAAAAGAACTCTCCTACTAAAGCCAATATCCGAAATCTTTATTGCTCGGGTGAATCTCTAAAGATTTGTTTTTAAAACACTCATCCTGCAAACGAGAGCACATTCTTTATCAGATGGTTTTTATGATCTGTAACTGAACAGGTTCAGACAAACTCTATCGAACCAAAACCCACCCAGATCACAAGCCCTAGACTTGTATTTCCACAAAAGAAGACTGCAGAGGACAAGAAAGTGCACGGCAGGACAATGACAAGCCGAGCTCAGCAGATCTCCCAGACGGAGGAGGCCAGCTGGGCCGTGGTTCTCGCCACGGTGGGTGCTTCAAGTAACCACTAATGAAATTCAGCATCACGCACAAAAACAAGCACCATAACTCCAAAATTGTAGGGTCTAGATTCTAGCGGCAGACACACTCCAGACCAGACAATTATGTCCAGGGATTTTTCATCTAGCAATTTGTCAAAAAAAAAAAAAAAATCCAAAGACATATTCGAAACTGTCAGGGTGAAATTGTTCATAAGGCTGTGGTATTTTAGCAGTGTGGAAATTTAAACAGTGGACTGAAAAAATATGTTGGACTATTCGTGGGGGGAAAATGTTGATTGAAATAAGGACACACACACACACACACACACACACACACACACAGATAATTATCCTCTGGAGTATTTTGGATAGACTCAGCAGCCTGAAATAGTAGAGTTACAAGAGAAGTGAGAATAAGTACTGTATATCCACAGATTGTAAGAATGCACAGGCATTTCTAGTGATGTGAAAGTTACACAACACTAAATACCGCTTAATCAACAAGAAGACACGTATACAAACGCACAACATAATTTGTTGGGACAGGCTGCTGTACTTGTTTGATGCAGTATTTCAAGACAAAGGTGTAACAGTGATCATTTGAAAAAGAAGACAGGATCGCCTTACGTCTCATCCCTGGCACAGATGTGGACCATGAACTCTTGACACAGTCTTGGACACTTTATGTTCAACATGTGTGTGTGTGTGTGTGTGTGTGTGTGTGTGTGTGTAGAAGATGAGGGAAGCAGCAGGATATATGGCGATCTGGGAGGCTAACTGTAATGACACACGAGGGACAGATTAGCTTCCTTTCTGTCAGAGTGCCATCAGGGAGCAGCTGATTTACAGCCTTCACTGACCAGCTTGCATGCCCCATACACAAAGCAAACACACACACACACACACACACACACAATGTATAAATGAGATCCATTACTTCAGGACTTCAGTAACTAACACTAGAGATCTATGAGTGTGCTGTGCTAGTTTATACATGAGCAATATGATAATGAGTGTGTGAAGCCTGTGTGTGTGTTTCACAGTAACCTCTTGGTGCCACTCAGCGTGCTATAGCCTGTTGGTCCAGGATGGGGAGAGAGAAGATGGACAGATCCATTAAACACGATGTCACCCACAAACACAACAATGATTAATCACACACTGCAAATTATAAGCACCTGTAGGAGCAGACCAGTTTCCCCATCCCCCTCTGACCAGCTTTCACTCTGGCTTAATCCGACTGACACACACTTCAATTTCTGTCTGTACTGCTGGTGATGACAGGGCCCCTCAAACACATATTTGCATGCATGCGCGCGCACACACACACACACACACACACACACACACACACACCCATGCTTACACTCACTGCTGTCAATATTTAAAACAACATGGTTAGACAACAAAAACTAGATCCAATAAATACACTTAACATGAGCAACATTCTTTTTTTATATGCTTCCATAGACAAAGCAATTATTTTACACCGTGTACCTAGTCATAACAGGGTTAACTGACATTCTTTAATACATGGATCACTTCAGTGGCACATCTATGTATTGTTTATATGTCGCACATCAGAAAGCTGATTAAAACAGTGAAAGCTGTGGCATTGGTTCAGTAGGTGTCTCAATCTGACCGCATGGTCCTACTAATGAGCTCAAGCGGCACATAGCAGCTGCAGTGGAAGAGAACAGAGCAGCCCTTTTTTCCTGGTCACCTGAGCTCATTATGCTAACATGCTAGCTTGGCTAACGGACGGACGGCCTGATGTGAGGAAATGCCGCTGTGATTAATGGGTGCTAAATTGAGACGTGCAGGCCGTTCCCCTATCCCAGTTAAACCAGTCAGCCATCATCAGCCTCAAACTGTGAGTATGCACAGTATAGTCCAACCCCCTATACACACACACACACACACACACACACACACACACCAAGAAAGAAAGAGAGATGTTTGTCTTAGAATGCTTGTGGACCTTCCATTGATAATTATTAATGCCACAAATTGATGCTAAACCTAACCTCAGTAACAAAAATTAAGAAATAAAATAAAAAGTTTTTTAAGCAGTTTTCCTCATGGGGACAAATGTGGGACCATGGTGATCCCTTGATTTTAGGAAGAAACTTTTAATGGTTTTGAAATTGTCTGTTCAAATGCACAATTGTACAGCAGGGTAATTTGCCACTAGGACTCACTTGAGGAAACCTGAACTTTGAAATTAAGTAAAGGGTTCTGTAAAGTATATCGGATTGGATAAGAGGAAATGTACATTTCAGACATGAACAGAGTCTATATAACCATAACCGTGTGACGTGGAATTTTTAATTCTGTAATGAAATAACATATTTGGGTTCCGACCTATAAGAGTGCATCCGCCAAGAACACCCCCATGATCAGTGGCGTTAGCATTACTAATAGCTGTACTAATCACTGTAGCTGTGGTTTGCTACAAGACAGCGATTCCACAGCAGTGGCTGTATGAATAAGAGGCTAGCAGGAAGTGATGAGACAACCCCCAGTGGCAGCACACTTAAAAAGCTTCATTTAAACAGCAGCATTTTTTCTTTAGCACATTGTCCACATTCATTTAAAGAGACATGTGTTATTGAATAAAAGAAAGTGTAGAAAAGAATGGTACTTACTTTAAAAATTCTATGTACTTTATTTCCTTTGAAATGTATGTCCTGTAAGTGAAATTTTTTCTGGACACTGTATCCAGAAAAGTTTTAACTGGTATTTACTGACTACCAGAAACCCTGCATATAAGCCTACGTACAAGTACAACATGAAAGAGACATCTAAAATGCCAGAGACTTATGCTCCAAAATATGGGACCTATCGCCAGGTACTAGTGATTCTGAATTTACACTCGGGTGAGACAGGAGAAGATTTGAGGACAGCAGATTCTCTCACAATTGGCTGGGCACATTCGGAAGACAAAGGATACACACAGCCTTAGGTGAGTGTGTCTATCCCTTACACATAAAAGAGAAAAAAATTAAGGAATAAGAAGCAGGGTGTGTGGGTGTGTGTGTGTGTGTGTGTGTGTGTGTGTGTGTGCAAATGTAAAAGGAAGGGGAGAACACAGAGGCCCCAGGTACCTGCCTATACAGTCCCTTCTCTCCAAATGTTTATTTTGGATCAGACTGGCGGCCAACTGGTTGCAATTGACCCTCTACAGGGACGAGTTAGAGAGTGAACATGAAACCTTTCCTTTTGGGAGAAAGAAAGAGGGGGAAAAAACCTCACACAAACACACGCACGCACACACACACACCTAGCTCAGATAATCTTGCACGCATTCTTAAAAGTGCAAACAGAGACATAAAGACAAACATAAACCCTTGAAAATGAAGAATAAAAATAAACAGAGGGACTGGGATGATTACACACTACATTTGAGGGCAATCAATGTACAACAGATACAGGTTGCCACATGTATTGTACAATACACTGACGATGATGAACATTTATTCTTTACATAATAAATAAGATTGTGTAAAGAATGACTGTGTTTTAGTGTAAAAGTATTTTGAAGCAAGTATACTGTAGGGTTTTGATATCTTATTTTTTACAACACTTAAGCATGTTTAAGAGTGTGGTATTGCTTGTATGCAACAGTTCGATAAACAAGAACTTAATATGAAGAGATGTTCCAGATGTGATATGGCCAATGCACAGACTGACCGACAGCTGACCGACGGCTCATAGCAAGTTTAGTAACAGTTTCAGTTGAACAAACTATTGCTAGAATTTGAATTTTATGTAGTGAACTCATAGCAGTGGAGTGACACAAACATGTCACTGAAATGTCCCAGTGGTGTACTAAATATCAGTACACTTGGAACGCCACTTGGACAATCAAATTAGTGGACCAGAACTATCTGTTTTATGATGTAAAATTATGTGTCTAATAAAGGCATCAAAACAGCATTGTGATTTACTGGAATTTTTCCCCAAATGTGTTCAAACCCATATTTGAACGTGTCCTTAAATTTGATAATGGCATTGATGTACAGTGCCTGGCCAAAAAAAAAGTCGCTGTTTGGATTTAAATAATAGTTAAAAGCCTATGAATGGATCATTATTGCTGTGATTAATATTTTGCAGCTGGCGACAATTCTTTTAACCCTAACTGCTGCAGTGTGTAGCTTCTTTTTTCTTAAGTATCCCGTGGTCGTGGAAAAGATGTTACTGTGTTTCAGAAGGGGCAAATTATTGGACTGCATTAAGCAAAGAAAACAACTAAGGAGATTGCTGAAATCCCTGAAATTGGGTTAAGAACTGTCCAATGTGCTATTAAAACCTGGGAGGAGAGTGGGGAACTTTGAGGAAGAAACATGGTTGGAAAAATGAAAGTTCAAAATCATGAATGATCGTGATCGGAGATTTTTAAAACGCTTGGTGCAAAACATATTGTGAAAAATCGACAGTAGAACTCATGTCTATGTTTCATAGAGAAGGTAAGAGCATTTCCACATGCACAATGAGACAAAAACTTACAGGATTGGGACTAAACAGCTGTGTGGCCTACTCAGTGTGAGGCTAATCAAATAAAAATGACTCAATTTGCATGGGAGCATAAAGATTGGACCGTGGAGTGTTCGAAAAAGGTCATGTGGTCGGATGAATCCAGATTTAGCCTGTTCCAAAGTGATGGGTGCATCAGGGTAAGAAGGGAAGCACATGAAGCGGTGCACCCATCATGCATAGTGCCTGTACAGTACAAACCTCTGGGGGATGTGTTATGATCTGGGGTTGCTTCAGTTAGTCATGTGTAGGCTCAGCAACATTATATAGCAATGAGTACCTGAGTGTACTGAATGACGAGGTTACCCCATCAATGGATTTATTTTCTTCCCTGATCTCACAGGCATATTCCAGGATGACATTGCCAAGATTCATTGGGCTCAAATTGTGAAAGAGTGGTTCAGGGAGCATGAGGAATCATTTTCACACATGAATTGGCCACCACAGAGTCCTGACCTTAACCTCATTGAAAGTCTTTTGCATTTGATGGAGAAGACTTTATGAAGTGGTTCGACTCTCCCGTCCTCAATACAAGATCTCGGCCAAAATTGATTCATGATACTCTGGATGGAAATAAATGTTGTCACATTGCACAAGGTAGTCAAAACAATGCCACCATGAATCCGTGCTGTAATCAAAGCTAAAGATAAAAAAATGCATACTTAAGAAATACGGTAAATCAAATTTTCCATGGTATGTAAGAAACCATAGAGACCTATAAGCACTTAAGTATAAGGCTTACAGTATAAGGCTCTCATAGAAAAGGCTGTCCTATATGTGTGGCAGTTTGGGAAAAGCCTTTGGACGTCACCAAGTCTAAATTCTGGCAAACAGACAGAAATGACAAAAAAAAAACCTCTGTGTATACACAGATACCTCTACTTTAGAAAACATAAATTGATTTCACTAAAACAATGTAGAAATAGATGTATTTACTTTCTAAACTTGCCTATGCTATGTGCTTTCCTGAGGTCATGTTAGGTAAATAAGGGCAGTCTGCCTAAACCAGATGTCTTAGTGGTTGGCACGTTTGCCTCGCACCTCTAGGATTGGATGTTTGATTTCCGTCTCTGTCCTGTCTGCGTGGAGTTTGTATGTTCTCCCCATGCTTTAGGGGTTTCCTCCTGGTACTCTTGGGTTCCTCCCCCAGTGCTTTGGGGGTTTAATAAAATTTGCATTTAAAAGATATATGCATTCCAAATTTACAGTCTTTCTACCACCAATACATAGCAACAATTTTGATGACATCATTCTATTAGAATCTCTATAAAAACTCTATAAAAATCCATGGTACTGTCAACCTGGGCTGTCGGGAAAACTAAAAGCTATTGTCTATTTAAAAAACGGAGGAGCCACTTGATCTGTCGCACCCTGACTTCCTGGTTAAGTAGAAATTACAACAACAAATCAAATAACGCTGCATGTTTCAAGGTATTTCACAGGGACCTTTAATCTCAGCATAATATTAAATCAGTTTTAAGATCATTCCAAATGAGATAATACAAATATGATAACAGAGTAATCTAGGACTCTACTTCTATTTTTAATATAAATATAGTTAATTTGAATAAATCAGTAAATAACAGTTGTTTTTAGACACTATGTGTTCTGATGTTGCCTTTTAGTTGAATTTGAATCTTAAGCCTTTATGATTTTAAGCCTTTATTTCTATGGAATAGAAAAAGCTACATTTTCTGCCAACAGAATAAGAACATTTCAAATTTTCAAAAATGTCTACAAGTAAGTTTAATAATTGTATTTTTGCTTTGCTGTAATCGTATAATATTACATAATATGACACAATACATAGATACATTTGAAAATAAAATCACTTCATTTGCAAAAAAGCCATTTTTTTAGTGTTCAGCACATATGAGGGTCAACTTTTTTAATATCAGCAATCATTCACATTTAGCAGTGAGAAAGAGCTCTGGAGCTTTGTGGTCAGTGGAAGAACTGATTTGCTCCTGAAATCCCAAGTCCCAAGGGTTGCGCAAGACCATGAATTCTGGAAAGGTAGGAGGGAAATCAAACTGTGTCACCGAGCTTAGTCATCTTTACCCATGCACAAACCCAACTACACAGAGAGAGAGAGAGAGAGAGAGAGAGAGATGAGAGTGGACTGTGGGCCTAGCCATGTAGACTAAATACAAGCTCTTAATCCTCATAAACTTCTCCATATGAGTATTACATCCATGACTCTGCAGCAAATGGAACTCATTTTGAAGCTAAAACATTACCAGCACCGCTCCGCCCATCTCTCCTCTGCTCCTATAATGGGTTCTGTGTTCCGCTAAAGCCCTGCAATGACGCTGCCCCTCACTCCATCCCACAACACCCAGGCCTGAAGAACTGATGACAGAATGCACTTACAGTGAAAAATGTCCTGAGAAATATAATGACATTATTATGCCTTCTTTGAATGTGTTTGTGTGATATGATATCGCAACTTTGTGTGTCCAGTTAAACAAATCATAGGCCTGAGCTGCAATAACTATTACCAGCTTTTAAATGGGTTACAACACACACACACACACACACACACACACACACACACACACACTGACCACACCTGAGCATAGTGACTTGTCAGAAAGAGGAAGTGGAGAACCAGACTAGCATATGACTGCAGGGGACTCATTAGTCATGAGTGTGACACATAACCTAAACAAAAATGCTGTCAAGTTCGTCCAGTGGACTGCTGAGAGTACCTTACAGAATCGGTCAGGCGAATCAGACAGCACACAAACTCAAAGACAGATAGCTCACCACTGGACACGCCCTAACCGAGAGAGAGAGAGAGAGAGAGAGAGAGAGAGAGAGAGAGAGAAAGAAGAGATGTGCAACAGAACAGACTGAGGCATTCTTTCATTAGCAAACTGCTCAGGTATGTCAGTCAGACACAGGAAACATATTAACACTGACCACAGTTTACTCTACTAACCACACCGTGGCCCTGGGGGACAGAACTGCAGGGCAGGGTCTGTTTACACACATTTACACACCACGGATACCTAGTTTCACACACATTTCGCACTGCTTCTATTATTTCCATAGGCACAATCCATAAACACGCAAATAAAATGACCACGGACCAGGTCCATCATAAACACTCATTGCTTTTCATATGTAAAGTTATGCACATTTCTCCATTACACACTCCTTTAATAGAAGTACTAACGCATGAAGTAAAATAAAGAGTTTTCCTGTCATGATTGGAAATGTAATAGATTCGATGGGTTGTTGCAAATTTGAGCTATAACAATAAAATGGTATCTTTTATGATATAATTAAATTAGTTTCAAAAACAAATATGGTATCCACAAATCATTTGCAACCCATAAAGCTTCTCAGAGTTTATGAGTGCCAGTGCAGGATCAAATTGCTCATTGTTTATGTTGTTCTTATTCACAAGAGAGTGATCATTGTTGTCCCCAATACGCTCCCTGTGAATCTTTTCGAACTGAAAAGGCTCTCACCTTTTGAGGTTTAATAAAGCAAACCTCTTTGAATGAACTAATTAAAACCATGGCTTAACTTTGCAATTCCCTACTGTTTAGGTTTGGGCTTAAGCTCAGTTTTACCATGTGGTGTCTAGAGTCACACATCCCTGAAAACAAAACTTTAAGTTTCTAACTGTCTCAGTCTCATAGTCAGGTTTAAGTCATGTGAGACAGAGGTGGTAATTATTGGTGCCCCTATGAATTCAAATGAGAAAAATATATTTGAAGTATTTTCCCATGGATATAGAATTTTTTTTAGTACACCCGGGTGACTAGGAACAGGAAATTGTTCAACCATGACTTCCTGTTTCACAGGGGTATAAATATGAGGTACCACATGCCCTTAGTCATTCATAATAATGGGTAAGACTAAGGAATATAGCTGTGATGTGCAACAAAAGGTTGTTGAGCTTCACAAAATGGGAAGGAAGTGGCTATAAGAAAAAAACACAAGCACTGAAAAGGTCCATTTCCATCCTCAGGGAAATAATTAAGACGTTCCAGTCACCTGGAAATGTTATGAATTGATATGGAATTGGACGTGTGTCTACATTGTCTCAACACACTGTGAAGAGGACGGTTCGTGTGGCCAAAAAATCTCCAAGGATCACAGCTGGAGAATTGCAGAAGTTAGTTGCGTTCTGGGGTCAGAAAGTCTAGAAAAATACAATCCAAAGTCACCTATATCACCACAAGTTGTTTGGAAGGGCTTCAAAAAAAAAGCCTCTACTCTCATCCAAAAACTAACTCAAGTGTCTTCAATTTGCCAGACACTACTGGAACTTCAAATCGGAATCGGGTTCTATGGTCAGATGAAACCAAAATAGAGCTTTTTCTCAATAAACACCAGAAGTGGTTTTGGCACACACTGAGAGGTAGTCATATGGAAAAATACCCCATGGTTAAATATGGTGGTTGCTCCAATGTTTTGGGGCTGTTTATCTGCCAGAGGACCTGGACATTTTGTTAGGATACATGGCATCATGGACTCTATCAAATATCAACAGATATTAAATGA
>JAOUWY010000002.1:12907214-12923917 GCA_025728095.1 Prietella phreatophila | reverse complement strand
TCAGCATGTGGAGTCACCCAGACCGGGAATCGAACCGCCAACCCTACGATTAGTGGACAACCCACTCTACCAACTGCACCACAGCCACTGTGAGCAGTGGCTCATTTAAGCCCGGTAAGTTGCGAGGTGGGGCCTCCATAGACCCAGACGGGCTAGCCTTCAATCCCCATGCACATCATTGATCATTGATCCTTGGGTGCCCATAACCTGGTCGCTGGTTCACAGGTTGTCCTTCCTTGGGCCACTTTTGGTAGTTACTAATCACTGTGTACCGGGAACACCCCACAGGACCTGCCATTTATGAAATTCTCTGACCCAGTCACCTAGCCATCACAATTGGCCATTGTCAAAGATGCTCAGATCCTTATGCTTGCCCATTTTGCCTGCTTCCAAGAAATCAACTTCAAGAACTGACTGTTCACTAGCTGTTTAATATATCTCACACCCACCCACGAGTATCACTGTAACGAGATAATCAGTGTTATTCACTTCAGCTGTCAGTGGTTCTAATGTTCTGGCTGATCAGTGTACGTCATTATAAATGTTCAACTGTTACAAAGGTCCTAAATTATACATCTGAAATAAATGCAGGGAGGTCAAGGCTTAGGACAGCCAAAAATTCGTAATGTCCATTTGAGGTTGTATGTCCCCGAGAGAACCCCTGGTCTATATTATCAAAATGATGAAGACCAGAGTCTGTCTCAGAGAGTAATATTATCATGTCTTTGCACTGCCACTAGGTGGCAAGCTGAACGCATGCAGACAGTGCATGCAAACAGGATCAGAATCATTTTCCATTAATGATCCATTTGTGCTTCCCTAGAAATTACATTAAATTACTTAATGCAGGCTATACCTGTCAACTAAGCCATCCATTACCTAGAGACAGGTTGTCTGCTTTAGGATCAAATGTCTAGCTAAAAAGGCTTGACTTGCTTTATGCAGACACATTTGCAGCGAGCATAGTGGGTATAGAGATATGCATATAAACCATGTCTATTGTGTATAAAATGCATTAGAAGGTGGTTGCATTTCACATGGGGGAAAAAGTAGCAACAAGAATACTGAGTGGGAAAAAAAAACCTCTCCAAGACAAAATCATGGCTTCTCTTTGAACCCAAGCTGAAAGATTTTTCCTTGCTGTACAACACTGGGCTCTATACAGTATGTTGAAGGGGTGGCTCAATCAGAGCCTAATCCAGCCCATTATCTTCATACCGCGCCCTAATGAGTGGCGGCCTGGCTGCTCTCGCTTTGATCTGACCGTGGGAGAGACAGAGGGTCTCTTAGATACTATGAGAACACACTGAGCTTCACCATCAGTCCTCCTTGTATAAGAAGGGCAATAAAGGAATGAAAAAGGAAAGGGAGAGATGAAAAATGGGAAAGGAGAGAGGAGTTGAACAAAAAATGTTCGGTTTGAACTAAATTAGAGAGTAAAGGAAGGGAGAACAAGAGTACGCAAGAACAGAAAGAGAAGGAACAGAAGAAGAACAGAAATAACAGGAGAGCCAGAGCAGGACAAAAGGTCACTGTAAAAAAAATAGAGAGAGAGAGTGTTTGTCTAAGGGACGGAAAAGAGAAGTGCAAACCTTAAAGAGTTTGAGCGCCTCTGTTTGAAGTGCCTCCGAGGGCAATGTGGTCAGAGGGGAACGCAAACCCTCTTTACTGAAGCACAGCACCTCATGTTTCCACAGAAGAGAGTCTGCACATAAGCACACACACACACACACACACACACACACAGTAAGCATTAGCAGATTCAGTTACAAATTGAAATGGCATTACAGAAGACTTTAAACCTTCAGTAATTGCCATTAACGCTTTCTTATGTCTGGAGGAAGATTCGGGAAATGTTAGCTTTGATTTAAAACAACATTACACTCCAAACATATGCCCTTTCACCAGACTGAAGTTTGTGCCTGCTTCAGTAGTATATAGAAGTTATTTGAAATATCTCAATATCTCACCTGGATCTCCATCCACATCTAGCAATTTTCCAATCAGTTGCTCATACTCTGTGGCCACTTTCAGGCTAGCGCAGTTTCCTGCTGCCACCATCAGATGGTACAGCCAGGTATCCTGGGAGAAATTAAGAATTAGATATTTAATGCAAGAGAAATCACAATGCAGGATTATTCTACAATATTAAAGGGTATATTTCTATACGATAAAGGGTCTTCAGGTGGGACTTGCTTTACTCTGTTGGGTTTTGTTAGACTACACAGTAAAAAAAAGAGCTTGCTCAGCGAATTTGCTCCTTTATAAGTTTAAACATGAAATAATTTTGGGTAATTGTTCCTCACACATGCATGCATGGTCACACACAAAAAAATAGGGGTGGACAAAAAAGTAGACAGAAGTCATTTAAACTGCCTTAATGGCAAAACAATTTTGTCATTTCACTGATTTATGCTGATGAACTTACATATTGTGCACTATATGACGAGGCCCAAGGACGAGCAAGTAAGACATTTTGTTTTTTATTTAAAACCCTGTCACAAAAAGAAACTTAATCTATTTTTTTATTCTTAGAACTGTCTTCGTTGTCTGCAATCTAAACAATAAGACACCTTTAAACCCGGCTGGTTCACATTCATTATTTCTTAACAGCCATTAAATCCTCTATAATGCAAGTGTAACCATGTTAACAAAAGTCGCCATGTAGACAAACGTTTTTCAATATAATTTGATTTGAATTCAGTTTCATAAGCGTTACCTTTTCTTGCTTGGTACCAATGAGCAGGTACGTGGGGCTTTGCTCTTTGGGATGGACCACTAATGTGCAGTGAGAAGAGAGGAAGCCTCGTCCTCCTACTTCATAGTCCTCATCGGAGTCACATGACCTGTCCACCTCCTCGACTCGTGCCTCTCGCACATGGAGCTGACCTAATGGGAACTGACACACACACAAACACACCTCAACAGACAGCAGAGACAACAATAGGGGAAATTGGATATAATTCATAGTACTGTATAGTCACCTTGTCGTCCTGGTTACGGTAGTAGTATAAAATCTTTCCTATCAGGGTGCACCACACAAGCTTTGAATGACCATGCTTGACCTAAAGATTAAATGACAGAGAAAAGCAAAGAAGCCAAAAGAAGTGAGACAAACAGATCCATAAATGTAGGGAAGTGCGTTGATTATTTCACAAAGGAGTCAACAACCAGAGCAGCAGCAGCAGTGAATTTTGCAGTGACAGTTCAAACCAAAAGTTCAAAGTATTCAAAGTGGAAGAACCCATGCATTACAGCCTAAGCATATGCACACACACACACACACACACACACACACCTTCTTAACAGCATCTTAACCTAATCGTATCCTCAGTAACCAAAATGAAATATTTTTTATCTTTCAGTTTTTAAATAAAAGCTGCAGTTTGGGCTGAAAAGGGGAGTTGTTATTATGGGGACAATCCAAATGTCCCCACAAGGACAAAATTGTCAGATATTCCTATTCTTGTGGCGACGTTTGGCTACCATAAAGATACATAGAGGTTGGGAATAATGCCAGGCATGCTGACCTCAGTTCTGTCTCAACATGTGCTAGTCACCCAGCAATCGCGCCCAGAGCCTCTTAACCGTACCTCATCCTCACACTCGTGCACACACATATGCCTAATCACAGCCACTGGCATACTGACAAATCCTATTTAATAACAGCCATGTACATTAGGATGTAGACTTACAAAAGACTGAATGCTTTCAAACAGCTGTTACAGGTGAATAAAAATAAGGCTTTCAAGTGTCTGATGGTGCATATCCTGAGAGCCCTGTTATTGAGTACTAGCACTGCAGACCTTTCCGGAAACTCTATGGTTCATCTATACAATCACCGGGTGTAGCGGGAACACTGTATTTGTTTCTCACCTTAGTCAGCCAGCCACGCACTGTAGGCTTGGCTTGTGTCTCTGTGGAGAAAGGTCCACTGGCCTGGACTTTAAGAATGTTCTGGAGAACTCGGATCCATTCCTCCAGGATGTTTGGCGAGTCTGCGGTTAGGTAGAATGTCTTCTTCTCTGTG
This sequence comes from Prietella phreatophila, assembly GCA_025728095.1. Lineage (NCBI taxonomy): Eukaryota > Metazoa > Chordata > Actinopteri > Siluriformes > Ictaluridae > Prietella > Prietella phreatophila. The sequence goes on along the minus strand of JAOUWY010000002.1, from coordinate 12,919,887 downwards.
ATTAACTGTTATACACAACATTTAAAATGCCTTTGATTTTAAGACAAAAATTGAACAAAAACCATACTGTTATGGAGGCTTACATCAGAGAGGGGATTTTGCCAAAGATAGAACAATAAGGTCCTTAAAGCATCGTGACTAAAGAGAATTACACAAAACAATGCAACGTTGGTAATAAAATAATGTAAGCATAGAAAGGCTAAACATTCATTTCTGTGACAGAGCGCTGTTCAAAGAGAGACTAAGACATCGAGCAGTCAGACTACCTACAGCAGGCTGTTATGGGAAGCTCACAGTTGACAGACTTGCTTGAAGGATTTTATAGGCATAATGCAGTGTGTTTTTGTTTTTGAGTTTGTGTGTGTGTGTGTGTGTGTGTGTGTGTGTGTGTGTGTGTGTGTATGTGTCTCACCTGGAAAGTCTGCGCTCCCTCTCCACGGGCTATACGACATGAAGAGTTGAGTTCAATCTGACCTTGAGGCTTCCGGATCACGTCACTCTGCAAGTGCAGTACAACCAAAGCAAACATCATCACTCCTGCAGTATACTTACACAACCCCTTCAACTAAATAACACTACAAATTATATATGGATAGAAAACATGTATATACAACAAGGCTGAATATTGTAATTAAATATGACATCATTTTGGTCATATAAATATGCCAAAATATTCCCGTTTATATCTACATTTGAGTATTGAGAATAGATTAAAGAGAAAAAAAATAGGAACAGGCTGTACATTAGACATGTGGCAGCATTTGTTTATGTGTAATATTTTCTGGTGTTCTGGGCAAGGATTTTTGTCTCTTTAAGCTAATTGTAGTAAACTATGTTGATGAATGTAGCATAACAGCAACATGACGCACATACCAAACCGAGCAGAAGTCCTAAACTTGTGTTTAAACAATTTTTATTATTGGTATTGTGTACGAAACAGTAACTTGCATCTAAAATACGCAGATTTGAAGGTGACAAAGATAAAACACATTAGGAGAACATGATGATATTTAAAATATATCGGGGGGGGGGGGAGTAAATATTTTGCCATACAGCCGGGTCCATAAATATCTGGACAAGTTTTTTTTTTTTATCTGTCTACCAAAGTATATTAGACTTGTTAATGAATATATAAGTTTCATACTTTTAGATTTTTTTTAATTTGAGGGTATTTACATCCAAATCTGGCGAACAGTATAGTAATTACAGCACTTTGTATATGTGGACCCACTTTTTAAGGGACCAAAGCATGGCAAAGTAAGTGTGTGTTATTAGTACTGAAAAAGAAATTGCATTATTTAAATCTTTTTTGCATTTGAAAAGTAGTAATACTATATAATAAATAATAAAAATATATGCATTCATGTAATAATATAGTTAAAAAAACAATATAAAACTGAGCTCAAACTATTGCATGTGTTATTCTTTTCATGTATTTATTTTAGCTCATTTACGTGAGGGGTGTCGGTAAATCTGAAGGCCACTGTACTACATTCATCCACAGTTTGTTTTGTTGCTACTGTTCAACACTACGTCTCAGACATCTCAACTCATTACAGGAGCACTATTGTAGCTCCTGCCAATTCCTTTTATACATCACTGCTGGATGATTGCTGCAGAGATGGGCAGAACATTTAGGTGTTTCTGTTTTCAAAGAGTGATTTTGATGAACTGTCTTAATCCCCTACCCTCCACAGTGCGTATCAACCATTTTCAAGCTTTAGAAGCCTCTCTAAAAGGGATCAATAATCAGCCTTTGCTATTTCAGTCTCTCCAAGCATGTCATCATCCTCTCTCCCACATATATACAAGCTACCAATTTCTCAGAAGCTGGCACAGTGTTAATTAGTCTCACCCATGTACTCACTGGTGATTTATAATACAGGATCTCTCCATTCCTCAGGATGAACCAGCGCCTTTTCCATGCCTTCACCTGACTTCCCATCTTCAGCAGGTAGCCAGATTTCTCCAGAGTCTCCTACAGAAGCACATATATCAATGTCTCAGATAACACTGGCTTATATGTGAGTGTTTTACACTGACAGGAAAGAATGTGACTTCATCTCTCGATCAAGTAAATATGGTAAAGAATCTTTATTTAAAAAAAAAAGCTAGCAAATCAAGGCCATAAAGTCAAAAGTAATGTGGTAGAGTGAGACAGATGGTAGTATTGATGAGATACATACAGGTCCAACACTCTCACAGGAGTAGGATGAAGTACGCTGTACTTTTTGCTCTGGTTCAGAGTAGTCGCTGTCCAGTGAGTAGGCATCTGGAGGGATGGCATAATCACTCTCCGAGCTGATAGAGGACATGGACACCCCTAGAAAGGAAAAGACAGGTTTTGAACTAGAGACAATTTACCACAGGAATGTCTAATCTTATCTTCAAAGGATGTCAGCAATGACTACAAGGTTTCAACCTAGTATGATCAAATCTAATACACATTTGTCACTTAAAGATTGATTGAACAAGTAGTTAAACCAACTGATTAAACAGCTGCCGACTAGTTTTCTTATGTTTAGTCGCAGCCATGCTGGCCTATTACTGGCCATATCTATCCAATATTTAGGAACATCCAGTAACCAGGCTATATTTCAATATCATTTCACCTCCACTTTATATTTAGATTTTGTCATTTGGCAGTTGTTCAAATCCAGCTGAAGGTGCAATAATAAACCAATAACAGGTGAAGTGAATAACATTGATGATCTCACTATAACTGCACCTGTCAAGGGATGGGATATATTAGGCAGAAAGTGAACATTCAGTTCTCAAAGCTGATGTGTTGCTAGCAGGAAAAATGGGCAAGGGTAAGGATCTGAGAATCTTTGACAATTGCCAAATTGTGATGGCTAGGGAACTGGATCAGAGCATTTCTAAAGTGGCAAGTCTTGTGGGGTGTTCCCGGTATGCATTGGTTAGTAACTGCCAAAAGTGGTCCAAGGAAGGACAATCGGTGAACCAGTGACGAGGTTATGTGTGCCCAAGGCTCACTAATGTACATGCAGAGCAAAGGTTAGCCCGTCTGGTCCAATCCCACAGAAGTGCTACTGAAGCTTGCTGAAAAATGTAATGCTGGCTATGATAGAAAGGTCTCAGAACACACAGTGCATCACAGCTTGCTACGTATGGGGCCACAGACCAGTCAGATTTCCCATGCTGACCCCTGTCCACTGCTGAAAGCTCTTAAATTGGCACGTGAGCATGAGAACTGGACCATGGAGCAATGGAAGAAGGTGGCCTAGTCTGATGTATCACATTTGACACAAGTTTGTGTCACTTACCAGGGCAAGAGATGGCACCAGAATGCACTAAGAAGGCAAACAGGTGGAGGAAATGTGATGCTCTGGGCAATGTTCTGCTAGGACACGTTGGGTCCTGGCATTCATGTGGATATTACTTTGACATGTACAACCTACCTAAAAATTGCTGCAGACCAATTACATACCTTCATGGCAACGGTGTTCCCTAATGGCAGTGGTCTCTTTCAGCAGGATAATGAACCCTACCACACTGCAAAAAATGTTCAGTAAAGGTTTGAGGAACATGACAAAGAGTTCACTGTTTTGACTTGGCCTCCAATGTGGGATGTGCTGGACAAACAAGTCTGATCCATGGAGGACCCACCCCGCAACTTATAGGACTTAAAGTATCTGCTGCTAACGTCTTGGTGCCAGATACCACAGCACACCTTCAGAGGTCTTGTGGAGTCCTTGACGGGTCAGAGCTGTTTTAGTGGCACAAGGGTGACCTACACAATATTAGGCAGCTGGTTTTAATGTTATGGCTGATCAGTGTAAGTGCTAGAGTTAAAGGACACTCTCAAGAAGTTAAGACCAAGTACATGTATAAAAAAAAGAAATTAACACAAACAAAGAAGAATACAAACATGTAAACAAAAAAGGTGTAGAAGTGTTATCCTAGACAGTCAGGCTGGAGAGGTAAAGCAGGAGCCAGGACACTAAATAATTCCACCACTGAGGAGACACTTCATAAATTTTCAGTGCATTGTTTTATCTCCCTCTTCTGTGGATTTTAAGGTGTATTAAATGAGAAATGGGTCGAAACACATTTAGAAAAAATAGATTGGTAGTCATGTTTCTTCACCTCTCTTCACAGCACGAGGGCTGCCTGGGGTACTGCCTTTCTTCTCTGTCCCCACTGTTGAGGTGCGCAGGCTGGCCAGCGAGCTGTTGTCATCCTCTGAGCAGGAGTCTTCATCAGGGAGAGGAGCACTGCTGATCTGTGTGGCTTTCTGCAAATACAGACAAGGCAGTCAGCAAAGCAGTGCAAAACTTAAGCTTAAATGTAACTAGTGAACATCTCCAGACAAAATAGATTAACAATATCATCAGTAAGGAAAATAAAAATAATAATAATGCCCTGCTGTCTTCTCACCCCTTTCAGTGTGGAGTAAACCGGTATGCTGATATTCTTGTAGATGAGATGTGTGAAAGGAACAGCTGCAGGGTACTGGGGGAAGGCGGACACTGCAGAATAATAATCATATGTAGAAACAATGTATCAGAACATTTCCATGTTCACACATAAGTCATGCAAGGTCAGCTCCAATCAGACAGCAAAGAATACCTGGTCGACAACTATGACTAACCCAAGATTTGCCAGAAAGTATTCATGTCCAGTACAATGATCACAGACAATGGGAGTGTTTGTATGGACATTTACATCCAGTATTAAACGAAAGCCTAACAATTCAAAACTAATGCTACTGTCAAATGCTTCTGTGCATTCGGCTATGCTGTATTTCAAATTCTTTACAATACACCCAATTTACAAGGCAGAAAAACTCAAATATAAGATTTAGGGACATATTCAGAGTCGGTGCCTTAAGTGCAAAATATACTCCAATATTCGTGTGGGGAAAGTTCCTCAAATTAGCACGGTGGGTAGCTCCAGGGTGCCAGATTTTATCCTGAGTTTGGGTTACATGTCTGCACAAGTTTTCTCTGGGTACTCCAGTTTCCTCCCAAAAACATGTATGTAGTTGGATTGCCTATGTAAATTATCCCTATCCATATGAATGTGTATAAGCATGGTGCCCTGTGATGGTTCCATCCAGGGTGTGTTCCTGCTTCACGCCCATTGTTCTTAGTATAGGCTCCACATTTACCATAACCGGTTATCGTTATGGTGAGTGGATACCAAAGATGATTGTGTTCCTCATTATTCATATTCAGAGTCAGGTTACAGAGACACATTTCTTTGCATGCATTCTTTGCATGCAAATTCCACCCTGTATGTACAGAAACTCTATGAAAAGTGATTAAGACTATAAGTTACATCTGAGGTCTGAATACCACTGTCTGCAATTTCAGCACTCAAAATTTATGATTATATGACCCAACAATGTAAAACCATTTGACTCATGAAACTAATTCAAAATGAAAATGGTTATCCACAGTCGTTCTCCCCTGATCCTGGAGACCTGCTATCTAGTTGGCATTACTTATAAACTTAAGTAAACAGTCAAGTCTAACATTCAGTGCTCTACATTAAGTGTATTGGGCTAATTTTTCCCAACTCGTGAGTACACAGGATGCCCAGGAACAGTATATCTCGTAGAGCTGCTCTGGGAATCTGTAAGCTCTAAGTCATGGAAAAACGAAAAGGGGAGGCACAGTGAAAATTACACACTGCCTTGGTCCTTTCATCAGGGTTAATGAGAAAGAAGCCATTCCATTCACAGCCTCTGTTCTGACACACCTTGAAAAGCCTTTAAAAAGCTGCAGTGAATGTTTGTCTCAGCTGTCCAGGTGTGTTTGTGTGTGTGTGTGTGTGTGTGTGTTCCCCCAGGTGAGAGGAAGTGACATCAAAAAAGACCTGGTCTCATACTGACAGCTGAAGAGGAGCAAAACCACACAAACATTCTTAAATCATATCATGTGTTGATGGTGCATCTTGTGAGTGAGGTGCGGTGATTGACTGGTGATGGAGTGAACTTGTTGGTAACTAGTTGGTGATTGAGTGATGCTTGTTTGTAATATTTGTGGACAGAAATGACTGTTGATTGGTTCACCTACCTCTCCCCATATTTCTGGCTCCAGGGCTGGCTTCTGAGACTCTCATACCAGACTTTGCAACTGCATAGATACGACTCTCCTACAGAACACATGCATGCATAAAAGGGCAGTCAGTAACAATCAAGTACTGAATGTAAGTCTTGAATAAGTCTGTTCTAGACAAACATTCCTCCATCCATCATACCCAGGAAGGAAAGCGGTGCAAAGGTGGAGTAGGAGGTTTCAGAGCTTCTGGATCCAGCATCTCCAGCTCCTCTGCCAACCCCACAAACAAGACACCATCGTAGGGTGCTACTTCTTCTGCTGATCCTTCTACCACCCCGTCCATGCTTTCTAGAGGTCCCTCATCAATGTCTGTCTCCTCCACACCAAGTGTCGAGGCAGAACCCAGAGCCAGACTATGACGGTACGGGGATGTGGTGGATCCGATGTCTATAGTGACATTAACGTGACGGAGGCATTCCAGGCCTGGCTGGGGTTGACTGTGGTGTTTCTTGAGGAGCTGGATGCTGTCACGAGGTGTCAGAGGGGTTCGGACCTTGGGTAGGGTCATACTGGTGCCAGAAGGCAGTACTAGGGGAGCAGGATTTATTTGAGCTAGAGAAACCCCCACTGGAGGAGGACTCTTTGGAGTGGGTGTGGGTGTGTCAAAGCTACGAGGGCCAGAAGTCTCATAGGCTGAGGAGGAAGAGGAAGATGAAGATGAAGAGGATCGAAGGCGCTGTAAGCGGAACTTGCTGTTGAGCTCGTCAGAGGAGTGGTCTCTGTCTGAAGCTCCTCCTCCCCCTTGCTCCCGTGCGATAACAGAAGAAGGTTCCATCCCTTCCCCCCTGTCATTTAACTTCGTTCCAGTTGCAGTGACTCCTTTATCTGTGCTGAATTTGTGTCGTGTCAAGTGTTCAGATGCATTATGGGAGTCTGACGCCTCCAGTGCCTTCCTCTTACCATCTTTAACAGACACAAAAAGAATTCACTCAAGTTCCCTAGTCCAGGTTGACCAATATGATAAAGGCACATAATTTGATAGACTAAATAAACTTTATTTATTCCCAAGGGATCAACCAGTTTCTCAACAAATCAATCATCGCATGTGAAAAAGAAAGATAAAACCAACATCATACAACTCTGTGCGTATTATGCAGTAAATTGTGATGGGGATCTGAAGACATGCCTCTGACAGTGTTGGAACCAGGCTTGCATAAGCCTGTCAGCCTCAAGCTCTCATCCTGTGTAGGGAATGCTCCAAAGTAGCTGGGAGTGTGAAGGGGGATGGAGGACACCAGCTGGACATCCGCCACTATAGGCTTTGGAGAACATGGAGATGTGGGCCTTTCCAGTACAGCTGTGGTAAACAAATTGGACATTCAGACTTCAGTGAAACTAAATGATTAAAAAAGTGAGAGAAATGGGAGGAGAATGATTAAAAATAATAAGTAAGATTACTCTGAAGTTTGTCCTGCAGCAGGAGGATCTGCTCTGCCTGCTTCAGGTTAGTCATCTTCAATTGCTGGTTCTCCATCTCCATCTGAATGGGAAATATATTAATGGGGATATTTAATAGAAATGATAGCATAGTAACTGTGGTTGATAAATAGCTCCTCCAAAGAGGTTCCATACAATGAAACACTACATAGCAAAAGGGACAAACTGAATAAACCTTAAAGTGTGCTAGGTTGAATGTATTTTTCCCAAGATCATAGCTCACCTCCCGTAACTTAAACGTAACCCAGTCTTTGATTTTGGCTGCCTTCTCCTCTATAATCTTGGCTTCTTGAGCTCGAACAAAATTCTGGAGATAAAGAAAAACAGTTATGGGAATGTGAAAAGGTCAGATCATCCCAGTCTGTGAGTTTTATGGACATACATGGGTATGTGTCTCCCTCAGATCAGTATTGGTACATACCTGTTTTTCCAGCTGTGCTTCAAGTTTCTTTACTACCATATCTTTCTCCTGCATCTGACCAGTCAGCGCTTGATATCGTCGGTACAAGGAGCTTTCTGATTCACTGGGATGCATATTCACTGATTTAAGCTTCTCTTCCATTAGCTGTACCTAGAATTCAGAATGCCAGAATAAATACCAATATATTTAATCAGTGCTCCTGAATCACTCATTTTAAAAAAGCATTAAGAGGCAGTAATCAGCACTAGTGCAAATTAACAAGAGGTCATACTTGTTTCTCTGCATTCTCAGCCCGCTGGTCAGCCTCTGTCACTCTCTGCTCTAGTTCTTGCATCTACAGCAAGACATGCAGGGAATAGTGGATATATTAATAATTGTGAATGGAAATTTCTAAATGGTTCACTCAGCATGCATGCCTTTTACAGTTGACAGCTGAAATCTGGATCTTCGTACACCACCACCTTTACAGTAGTAGGATTTAACTCAATGGGATTTACCTGTCTGACTGCTAAATCATGCAAAATGCTAAATAGTGAGAAGAATTTACCGGCGCCTGACAACAAATGCTACATTTAGCCTGTGGTTTATCAGTGCAAGGCTGGGTATTTGCCTACCACAGTCTGCTCCAGTTCTCTGCCAGACCACCATGACCAGCTGACAGGAGAGAGGTGGTTAAGGCATGTCTGACTGCACCTCGTCTTTGTAAACCTACCTCCCAGCCACTACTCATAACAGTTGTGCACATACTTGAACACATATAGAGCACAGATGTTCAACTGGTGATGGTCTAAGATGCAAATCTCCCCACAGAGGAATTGGCATTTGCTAGTTTTAGACTTAAGGAAGGAGCCCAGAAAAACAGGGCAGGTTTTTAAAGGGAATGAAGAGCGGTCCTAATAACACCAATATGTACTCTTAGATGATAAGTCTCTGAAAGCTTTTTAGGGAAGGAAGAAAAAAAAATCATCTGAAGCATAAACAGAGAGGAGAAAGTGGCTACAAAAGAGAGAAAAGAAACTCTAAAGAATGCAATGTGCTGAGATCAGCTATTTCATACATCTAAAAAGGAATGTGCAGTCCAAGGAATGCTAAAGTAAATGCATGGAACCCAATGTGTCTTTAGGTATAGCTTATGGCAGAGGGTCAGAGAGGGAACAAAAAACCTCTACTGCATTCCTTTTTTCTTGCTATACACCTCACACAGCCCAGTACACGCTACTGCTACTAACAAACCTATGCACATGGATCCCATTAAGTGAATCGTGCATGATATGTCTGAATGTTTGACAGGCTACAACATACCTGACAATGTTTTGAATGCCAGCCACAATGAAGACTAAAGATAAACCTATTTTCATTCATTCCTGTCTTTATGACCAGCAAACATAAAATGGATGAAAATGAAAAAGCGGAGGATCCAATCTGCACGTCACAGAGGTGAGGGCACAGGGACAAGTATAAGCATGTCAGACATTTACCAGCTGTCTCATTGCAAACGCAGTTGCTCTTTGGAACAGGAGGTCAGGTGTCCCCTTTTGGTCTGATTTGAACCTTAGTGCAAAGACAGCAAACTAAAGCCATGGCATTAAACACAGATTAATCACTGCACTGCTAAGGGGAATGAATGAAGGACATGAGAATGTGGTGTGGTGCCAAGAGTATTACTGAATTTCACTCTCCACTATTGTCCTCTATTCAAGCACAGCCCTTGCCAAAGTGAAACAGCAGCCGAGCACCACAATCATTAACCACCTCACAAACTGACATGGTTTCAATGAACTCTAGCTCAATTATTAAGAGAGATAATTTTTTTTTTTTAAATCAGCTGAAGGCTACAAGACAGTAGAGATATACAGACTCTGTGTAAGTTAGAGAGAGAGAGAGAGAGAGAGAGAGAGAGAGAGAGAGAGAGAACAGATGAAGAGACAGAATATTGCTATTTCAGGCTAATCCTCCTGGCTGATAAATGGTTATGAAGCAGAACTCCACAGAGATTACCTCACAGCCAGCTCTCCCTGCTCTCACATTATTCACGCATGCAAAAACACTGCTTTAACACTGTCTTTGTGCGCATTTACACTGACTTGTGTCCTAGTGTGGCTAAATAAGGGCATGCCTCCTCCTAGCCAAAGGAAATATATTGTCTGTCAAATTCAAGCTGCCTTTTTCCTTCACCAGCCCAACATCCCCACAAGGTAACATTTAGAATGAACGCCTTGTGGAGATATTTGATCTCGACAAAGAGAACATAATATACACATATACTCACTGTCAATACTTATTCCAGCATTTTATATATAGTACAGCCATGGATTTCCCCGACTTCTCTCTTAAGTAGTGAGATTTTGTTTTTCTTTTGAGCACAATAGCATGTGTAGCAACATGAGCAGATAACACAAAAACAAAAACAAAAAAAAGCTCGTCTCACTCTACAAAACTCCAATCACACCCTCATCACATGCCTCACTGTCCTATTCCCAAGCACCAAAGTGGGTCAACGTGTGAAACACTCCTAACACAGCCACAGAGAGCCAGTGGAATAGTGTCAGAAGTAATCTTCCAGCAATACCGTGAGCTGCAAGCTGTCAACACCCTTCTCTCCACTCCTTCTCTCCTTTTACAAAACAACCAGACATAGAGAAAAGACAGATATTTAAACTAACCTTAAGTGGAGAGAGAGAGAGAGAGAGAGAGAGAGAGAGAGAGAGAGAGAGATGGGGAGGTAGATGTCATGAGGAGAGACAAGACCTGATGTAAGACAACAGTCTGTGAACTGTGAACAGCAAACATCCTACATATAAAGAGATAAAGAGAGTAAAGATAGTCCGACAGAAACACAGCTAAATACTTAAGTATAGGACCGTATTCATTCAACATGAACACTTACGTCAATATATCCAGGGGGGATATCTTTGTTATTTGGCAGCTTATCAAATAGCACTTGATGCAACATATCTTATTATCACAGTGTCAGAAATCTTGAAGCTCAGACAGAGGTTAAAAAGTAGTATCAAATGTTGTTGTTTTTTTCTTTTTAATATATAGTGCATTGACAGTTATATAATAAACAGATGAAATAATAATATGTGCGTGAGACTTAGGTTATTTTATCATGCTTTTTAATTCATTATTTTTATTTGTTGGATTAATAAAATATTCCCAATGTTTTGGTTAACACATGCCCACAGTCCATCCATTTTCTGTACTGCTTATCCTACACAGGGTCCCGGGAAGTTTGGAGCCTATCCAGGGCACAAGGTGAGGTGTCAATCATCCTTCAATGCATGGAGCCTATTCCAGGAAGCATCGGGCACAAGGCAGGGTACACCCTGGACAGGGTGCCAGCCCATCGCATACACGCTCACACACCCATTCATACACGCCAATCAACCTACCATGCATGTCTTTAGACTGGGGAAAGCGGAGGAAACCGGGGAGGAAACCGGAGTACCTGGAGGAAACCCCCGCAGCACGGGGAGAACATGCAAACTTCGCACACACATGGCCCCGGCGGGAATCGAACCCCGGACCCTGGAGCTGTGAGGTGAACGTGCTAACCACTAAGCCACCGTGCACCCTTAAAGAATCATTAGTAATTTTATTAATATAAAATGTGGCCCTTTACATATGCAATGTCTCAGATTAGATGCTGTTTCCGCCGATCTCCATTCAGAAAAAAAATAACTTTTGTGAATTTTACAGGGACAATATGATGAATTAATTAGTGTCATATTTATGTAAATGGTCTTGTATGTCATTCCATTGTTTTTTGAGTGTCTTTACAGCCAAATATATAAATCGCAGGATAAGCATTGAAGCAAATTAACTGTCTGAGTAGTATGTAAGTATGTAGTATGTACGTTTAAGGTCTGACTACTGATGTGCGCCATTTATTTATTCACCCCTCACTATGTGCACTCAACTCTGAATATGGCCCGTAATGAGAGAGTTTGGCGCACTTCCTCCATGAGACAAACAAAAGCAAAAACCATAGGTCTGATGTCTTCTCTGCATTGTTCCTTTGTGTGGGCACAACTATTATTACACACATGTGCATGGTTTACAGACTAGTCTTGCTTATCTATACCATTCTCAAGACCAGATGTGTCCAACACTGTTCAGAGAATGGCTCCTTCACATAAAAGCAGGCATAAAGCACTTCTTCTGTTCTACCATTTAGGCAGATAATAAAAAGTCAAGCTGATGCTTGTGTTTGATCAAATGTGTGTCCAGTTTTACTACTGAGGCACAGATCTCTCTAAAGAAGAATTTATTCTGTTCAGCTGTAATCATGATGAAATGGTGAGGGATGGAAATTTACAGCACTGTGCTCCACTTTCCAATAAAAACTTACAAGCACACTTGCTCAGACACACACACTATTGAAAATCAAATGAAGCACACGTTCGCATTAGTCAGTTGTGTCTCCACACTCTCTTTACAAGACTCTCTGCCAAGTCTGACAATTAACTGCTTCTTGCAACAGCAAGTTCAGCGGAGCATGAACGAGTGCAGGGGAGAGAGGGGAAAAGAGGAGAAAGCATTAGTTTACCCACTGCCAGAAGAGGTGGAAGAGCATGGCAAAAGCAGCAGAATGTCTGGGTAAAGGTTAAGCATTAAATCAAGCCTCACGTATAAGGTAAAGACAAGCTAGACAACAACATGTAACATAGTAAAGACCCTTATGTGAATGTCATCTGGATTGAAATATTATTATATTTGTACC
>JAOUWY010000002.1:12836416-12848001 GCA_025728095.1 Prietella phreatophila | reverse complement strand
TATAATCTCACTCTATCCCTATAAACCACTGACATGATTGAAATAAATAGAATTGAATTGCATTTCAATAGAACCTTTAAGTATTTGTTTATATGTTTATTTGTTTTATTAGTTATTTTAAGGCCTTTGCAAAATACTAAAAAGTCATGAATTGTGTTGGGGAAGGTATAATAAGAATGGTCCTAACATTAGACAGCATTTAACTGAAGACTACTGATGGTTTGGAATTAAATGGTGTAATTTGGCTGTGCTCAAAGACCTACAGTACATTAGACTGCTGTCATTCACACACTGACTAAGAACAGATTTCTCAGGCCTCCAGGAGCTATATGCATCATAAAGACCAGACAAAAACCTAAAACAATGCTTACTAACAACCACTGTGTCAAAAGAAATAATTTGTGCCTTTCTATAGGATGACTATACTGGGTCAGTCATGTCTCAGCCTAAGCACAGCAACAGGCACATCAGCGCAAATACAATTTGAGTCATACTGTGTTTGCTAAAAGACAAAAGGAAAGCTCACATGGACTTTGCCTCTTTTATTTTGATATCATTTCTACTTAAATGCCTTGTGAGTGTGATTAAGGACACAATTTATATGAGTGCAGCCTTTTCAGTAGTGACTTAAAGTCACTTAAAAGCTTTATAGCACAGTGCATAGTTATTTTGTTACTACTAAGAGAACATACCATGTTTTCATTTTAAATTACTTGGAAAAAGTTACTGATATAGCTTACCATTCTATTTGGTCTGTCCTAACATTTAGAAGTAAATCAGCATAGATTATCACATCATAGGTCAAATTTTAATGTTTCAATTTCCTCATTACTAATGTCAAATGACGCTTAAACTCTTTTACCATCAATCTGTTTAGGTCACTTTTAGTAAGCTAGGTTATTTAATTTTTAGTTGAAGCTTTTTAATTATATTGGCTATTTTATACTTAGATTGAGTATGTCTCATTTGTGCTTAATATAGTTGCTTTTTTAAATGTTTTCTGCTGAAAAGGGGACTTTAACCTCAATGAGTTAATCATCACTATGTACATTCACCATTGGTGTACAACTCCGGGTTAATTATTAAGGCCTTCAGAATAAAGTGCAGTAAAAAAATAAATAAATAAATCAAACCGTAAAAACTGCTAATTCAATACATTGTTCTGTATTATATTTTACTGCACTGGTTTTGGGCATCCCTGTACTCTAACTTAACATAGTGTGGTTTTCAGTAACACCACAGTCTTGTTGTCAAAACATCTTTAAATGTCACCTGGAATTTTCACATCTTTTCACATGCAATAATATACAAAAGAAGGAGAAAAATCTAGGGGTCTTCTACACTGAGGTAACTTTCCACCCTGGGGCAGGAAATGACTTCAGTTCCTGGCATATGGTCTGCTCAGACTAAAGAAAGTAGAAAGCAAGGTGTCACACTTATTACCTTACACATGCTGAACCACTAGAGTGTTGTCACCTGTCTGCTAAAAAGAAAAGAAAAAGAATGGGGAAAATGTTACACAATTAAGCAGCCAAATTACTTGTGCTTGGGAAGTTCTAATCTTTACAAACACAAACAATGGGCAGAGGTTTTACTGACACTCTGCCCATAGAGTTGGGTGAGAGAGAGAGAGAGAGAGAGAGAGAGAGAGAGAGAGAGCACCCTCAGAGACCAGCATGCATTGTGAAACTTTAAAGTTGACTGTTGAACCATCTAAAGGACCAGGTTCACTGGATGACTCATAGTGACGGCACTCAACAGTAAGTAAACAATACGACACCAGACAGTTCTGCCAGCAGAGGAATAAGAGAGTCTCGGAAAGTACCATGAAAGCCCCCCTGCTCCTGGGGAAATCTCTCTTCTTGATAACTTTTCATTTGATTAAATATCATTGACAACCAACTATGCCAATCATATATTGACACAACTGAAATGGACTGGAGTTCCACTGCATTTGCATTTGGCTCTTAGAATGTGACAAAAGCCACAGAGTGTGTTTAGCAATAGGGGGATTTGCTGATAAATAATCCCAACAGGATTGGGCCACAGTGGTTCTGAGCTTTGGTCTATGGAGGTTAAAAGGAAAAAAAAGGAGGTCAGGGTAGTGTCAGCCTGCACTCAAGGCCTGATAACAGAGGATATGTGAGGACAAAGGACAGGGCTATGTTTTAAGCACATATAGAAATTAGACACATAACCACACAACCAGACATGTGGGGGCTGTCAGACAGATGAGGGACTACAGTAACCAGCATTAACCATGAGATAAGGTCATGTGCACAGGAAATGAAAACAGAGGGGAGTTCTGAAAGACCAAAATAGAACACAAACATGTACTCTTTGGTCAGGATTGATCACATTTGCTGTGGTCTCGGTAAACACCGAAAACATCAGAAAGTGTCATCACTGCCTCCAAAACAGTACTATGCTTATACTTGTATTTTTATATTTTTATACCATAGTTATTTTTCAACATAGTATTTAACTAATATGAAGTATTCAGAAACCACAGTAAAACTAATTGAAGGTATATAGTAAGGACGTAACAAAATGCAAAATACTTTAATCTGAATGAACAGATAATGTGTTCTAAATACAGATATGAATAGGAGGCGCACTATTGTTTTTCATTAGCCAGAAATTCTATGTGGGAAGGAGGTTTATACTGTAATATAAAGCATTTATTCATTTACCCTTAGTAACTGCCTGGTAAGTGTTGTGGTGGTTTAAATTAGGTTACTAGTTTGTTTGGGCCTATAGTTCGAGAAATAGAACCAGCTTAATTGGTCAGAAAATATTGCGATCGGATAAAAACAGAAATAAAAGATGCATGAGAACATATCCCTTATGGTCTAGGCCACACCCACTTCAGTTGTTCATTTGAATACAGATACAGATATGAATATTTGTAGCACTAAACAAATGCAGATACAGAAACCGATTGTGGAATTCTTTTACACCCCAATATGCAGTTAAAAGAGGTATGTAATTCGGATCACTGAGTACTAGGAGTTTAAGGGATTTTAACCTTATTTCATTTCAACGAGAATAAAATAAAATATATATATGTATATTTTTTATGTATTGGTATAGCAGTAACCTAATTTACTTAATACTTGCTAATCATTAATAGGTACACGTGAAATAGTTGCTATATTGACTTCCTTTTAGTTCTGACTAGAACTTTGATCACAATTTATTGATTCATCAATGGCTTACATTATTTCAGTATCCATCATCTGCATTTTATCTAGTGCATATAATTCATTCGAGAAGAATATATTATGGAAAATAGGTTCCGAGCCAAGTGTCTGATGCCCGTCCAAGCCCTCTCCTTCCAGCAGTCGCTGAGTGAATCAGCACCTGACATCAGTATTCTCATCAGAGCTTACTTTAGCAGCAGTGCTGGTTCAGTGCTTATGGGTCTGTGCTACTAACTTGTGAGTTCTACTCCCAGGCCTGCTAGAGAGTCACTGCTGGATGCTTGGGCAAGGCCCTTTACTCTCAATTGCTCAGCAGTATGCTTGGATTATTTTGTATAAAAGTGCTTGCCAAATGCATAAATGTCAATAAATGTACTGTGAAACACTTTGCAAACTCCATGAAGAAGGAAGTTTTGGTTGGAACAAATGAAGAAACATTAGTAAGCTCATTAAAAGTTTCCATGGCAGACCAAACACATTCCACAATACACTTTCAGTGGACATAAACAAACTAGAAGCTTGCTTATTTCACCTTCACTCTAGTGCATAAATGTTTGTCCTATTTAAACAGAGACAGTCTTCCTGCGCCGATGTTTACATATCTTTCTGTGGTGATGCTTCCCTCCCTCAGGTTTCTATTATGTATCCACACAAACATAAATGGATGCGTCCTTATGCTGACAAAGGAGCACAGTGACATCATCCAATTTTAATATCATTTATGGCATTTGGCAGACACACTTATCCAGACTGACTGACTTTTATTTTCATTTATACATCTGAGCAGTTCAGGGTTAAGGGCCTTGCTTAAGGGCCCAACAGTGGTGGCTTGGCAGGGCAGGGGTTTGAGCTCATGAACTTCTGATCAGTGTCTTAACCACTATGTTACCACTGTTCAGACATATAGAATATGTGGTCGTATTCAGAAATGCAAGTAGAGGTTTGTTCATTGGGTGTGTATGATATGTAGAGCTCGAATACACTCTAATGTGTGGCTATACAAACAACATAATAAACACCCCCAATAAAGATAAAGCACTTTGATCACACTTTGATGGCGTAACTATGTTTTGGAAGTATATAGTAGTATATCAAAGTAGCCTTGGCAGAAATGGCTGTAATTTCAGATAAGTATGAGATTACACCATGACTAGTGTACACCATGACAAGGAGATGGTCATACAGTACATCCTGCTGAATGCAGGGCAGTAGCACAGCAGGAAGGAAGGAAGGATGGAAGGCTTACCCTGTCCTCTTTAGAGAGCTCTGCCTGGCTCTATTCTCTCTTTTTCTCTCTACCCTCTCACTCTTTACTGTTAAAGCAAAATGAGTAAACCTAATGTGGACTCCAGCTCCACCAAGCACAGCAGGCCCTCCAGCTCCACTTCTGCCCCCTCTACACTATCCCACTTCACTCCTCCGCCTCGCTCACTGACAGGTGTCTCTGATTAAAGCTGTGAAAAATGGTGGCAGTCACGCCAGCCATCTCCCCTCCAGCATTCCTGCAGCATGACTACACACTTTCTCCCTAATGGATTTCTCCTCCTCCTAACTCACTTCTCTCTCAGTCTGTCTCATTTTCTCTCTTCTTCCTATCTTTCTTTCTTACCATCGCCTTAACCTGGACTTCCTCTAACTGCTTGTCTTGGTTGAAACCTTTTTTTTTTTTTTTTTAGTTTTTCTTTTTAATATTCGTTTTGAGAACTGAGTAGAAACCAGGTTGTAGTTGCAGGGTGAGAGAGTGATCTGCGGGAATCTAACTGTGTGTGTCAGAGCGAGGGAGATATTTGTGTGATGTATGAATGCACATGTGAGTGGGAGTTAGAGATTAGCGGGGTTCCTAAATCCATGTGACTCAAAGTGTGACGGGTTTATGGAGTTTTACGAGCATGAGTGAAATGGAAAGAACTGCATATGTGTGGCATACAGTTAGGCCCTGAGATCCTAAATAACGTGTGCTAATTTAAATGTGCATGTGGTACATACAAAGTATGGGTAGAAAAAAAACATGTAAATAATTTTCATGTCTACTATTTGTCCTTCATAGGCGTTGCAATTTCAGATCTCTGTGAGACTTTGAATGTAGAATTGTGCTTTCAAAATAAAAGCATATAAAAGCATATATTAAGGCTGTGAGATACTTAAAAAATTTAAACTTACAATATGGAAACAAAATAAAATATGTTTGGTCTGTTCATATGGTAGGATGCATGTGAATGAAAACTGTTCATACTTTCACAGTGTCATTGGAGGTGTGAACCCAAGACAATCTTTTAAATGTAAATCACAGTCAGGGTTGTATCAGGGGTGTTGGGTTGGAACTGATGGGAAATGTATTGCATATTAACATGTTGGCTCATCCTCCAGGGTTGGGGGTTAGAGGTCTGCTACCACCCTGTGTGTGCAGAGTTTGCATGTTCTCCCCATGCTTCGGGGGTTTCCTCCGGATAGTCTGGTTTCCTCCCCAGTCCAAAGACATGTGCTGTAGGCTGATTGGTATCTCAATTGCCCATAGTGTATGAATGGCTGTGTGTGGTTGTGCCCTGCGATGAGTTGGCACCCTGTCCAGGGTGTCCCCTGGCTTGTTCCCCAAGTCCCCGAGGATAGGTTTCAGGCTCCCTGTGACCCTGTGTAGGATAAGTGGCACAGAAAATAGATGGATCGATGGATAATTGTGTCTTCATCAGGGATAATCAGAAATACAGTATGCAAATGTGGTACATAATGTCTGGATACACAAAATCACCATTCCTGAAGGGGCTTTCAGATTTAGTAAATCATATTGTGGGTGCTAAATTCATTTATTTGCATTGACTCTGGCCTGTATGTTGCACCATTAAGCAGAAACATCCAAATTAGATATTCATTAAGATAAACAGCAATGCACCCTATAAAAACAGCAATGCGCCCCTTTGTGATTATTTGGATCACAAAGACACAATTCTCT
Organism: Prietella phreatophila; assembly: GCA_025728095.1. Classification (NCBI taxonomy): domain Eukaryota; kingdom Metazoa; phylum Chordata; class Actinopteri; order Siluriformes; family Ictaluridae; genus Prietella; species Prietella phreatophila. Next base: position 12,841,851 of record JAOUWY010000002.1, on the reverse strand, counting down.
GTTCGTATATCCGCTAGCACATTTTTGTCAATTTTGCACGTGTTTGACAGAAGAAAACCATTATTAAATCAGGACCATGGTGTGTGAAAACAGAGAGAACAAAAAGATTGCTTCTTCAACCCATAATCACCACAGAAACAGTAAACATCTGCGGTCTTCTTAACCCATAGAAGAAAACCTAACCTCATGCTCCGTCCATGACCAACATACTTCACTTTGCACTGCAACCATATTTATACCACATAAAAATGATCAGATGGCAATTACAAGTTGTTTCCAGGATCTCATTCTTGTGGCTGTTTTGCTTCATGACTGCATTTGTTTGTGCGGGGTCTCTTACGAGACCTCGACAAAGTCCATGCACTTCCCTGTACATAGAGCAGTCTAGAGGCATAGCCCAAACTCACAGTCATCCAGACTCTCCCAGCAGACAACTGCTGATCCACTTCCAGATGTTTCCTGTACTGTTGCTCCAAGAGCCAAAAAAGAACATGAAGCGAGAGACATATTCCCTTCAGCTAAACAAGCTTATCTTAGTGCAGCTCATAATTATATCACCCTTTAAAGTCTGACTTTTGTGCAATGTACAAAACTGTACAATATGTTGCTCAACTCTGCTTTGCTTTTAGGTTAGGTGTAAAATTGGAAATTTCTTGCTAATTTCCGTTCACAGCAAGAATGTTGTCTTGGATCTGTCTACCACAGATGGGATATTGGGAAAGACGATGATTTATATATGTGGGATTGCGTAGTTGAGCTCATGGGCAGGCACAGGGATTAGCATTAATGAAACCGAACAATGAAATGTGTTCTCTTTTAAATATGGCCTCTTTAATGAGGAGTTCAAGGCCAAAGTTCTTATTGAAGCAAGACACATCTCAATTCCAAATTAGTTTAACAAGGCTTTTCCTGTTACCTTATCAGAGCTCAGTCACTTGAAATGTCTTTCAGTTAGGAAGATATAAATTTACAAGGGAGGCTAACACTGCTGGGCAGGGGCCCTATCACACTCTAGCAGATGCCTTGTGTCAGATTTCATAAACAAGCAGGAACATTTTCATCCATCACTCCATTAAACTAGAACAGCAGGGTGTATTAATATGGCTGGGAGAGTCTTGTCGAAGTTAAGACATTTCCAGGGCACCAAGCATGATTCCATTTCATCCCTGATAAATTATGTCCATGACTTTTACAAACACAAGCCCAGCCTTCATTTAGCTAGGGTTATCCTAGCATGGCTTTCTCTCCCTCTCTTCCCTCTGTAGTCAAAACTGTTTAACTGCAAACCACAAGTGTGTGCTTGCTCTGTCCTCGACTAAATAACAGTGAGACAGAACTTGTCAAACAACTGTAATTAACAACAGTACAACAAATTAGGAAAGGTCAATGTTTTTACACCAGCTTGCTTTTGAGCTCTGTGTGCCAGGATGCTGGCACTCTGGGATATTGCATTAATGACCATTAACAGTGGACATCTTACTCTCTACCGCAACTTTCTTACAGATCATTTAGAAACTACAGTAAGGAAGAATTTTGTCTTGTTTTTGATCTACATTGCCCTGTTGCAGGCCTGCTAGAATGGCTGAATGGAATGGATATTAGACAAACACACACACACGCCAGTTAAAAAACAAATATCAAAACAGATTTTCCACTGTTCTGTTCCTTCAGCCAAGCATGTGTACCAGTGTGGGAGTTGAACATTGATCTAATCTTAAACACATAGTCTAGCCAGTCCATCCCATGTCAATTCTAAAGGTCATAGCTTTAACAATCCTTTGAACGAGCACAAAAAAATCCATTCACTGTAATCATTACTCATTTTAAGAGTGGAATTAATATACCACAGTGAAGGTGTCTACAAAATGCATTACGTTTACTGTATGGGTAAACTCCCACACAGGAAATATGATTCCACCATACACTGTCACTTTTAACACATAAACTTTTAACAGTTGAGAGCCATAAATCACATGAAAAATAAACAGTGTAGTTAATATGCCATTGTAACATGTTAATACAAAATAGCATTACAAGAATGTGAACAAAGTATAACCCCCTGAGAATAGACACATTTTCATTTTTATGTGTTAATCTCTTGTTAAATATAGCAGTTGAGAAGTTGTCCATTAATGTAGCCACTCAGCTGAGAAGTGTTGAGCTGACCTCAGTCTGATCTCTTGTTTCATTGAAACATCACTTTCAGCCAAACATATGCACGCTCAAACTTGATTGCTTTCATTTCAGAAAGGCTGTATTATTGAGGTCGCATGTTAAATATATTAATAGCCTTTCCCCCTCTGGTGGTTATGTTTTTCATCTGGAAACCATTCGGTCCACTTTTTCATTATTTAAGTCTCACAATTTACTGGAGGAACTGAACAGCCTGGATGGTGGTCAAGCGCAGGGCCAGAAATGTCAATGAGAAGTAAGTAAGACATCCAGCATTTGCCAGTTCTGATACTATTGTGGGTTCATCTGCAAGGCAACTTAGTTAATGAAGCCATCGAGAGTTCGATCAGTCATGTATAGTGCAGAAGCAGAGATATCTAAACAGATAGTGGATGTACCCAGGAAGAGTGCCAATAGTGGCCAAGGTTTGGTGAAAAAGTCTTGGAATGGGGGAATGAGGATTCATAAAACATTGATTCTGGGAAAGCCATTTCATTTTACTGGATTTCAAATAGCGTATAGCACACAAGGCAAACAAAATGCAAACCAGCACTATTAAACATGCACCAAAAGAGTTTCCATACACCATGGTCACACAATAGAGACATAATGTTGGGACATAGAAAGAGCTGACAAAACAGTGCGGGCAGCTATGAGAGACTAGCCTTTGAGAAATGGGGTTGGCTTGGAGAGCCTGAGGTTAGGGGCTTGTATATGTGCTTGGGTATGCCAGCAGTATCCACAGTGGACACACAGGGTGGACGGCTTAATTGATTCCAGTTTCCTGTTGGCTCTGTCCCTCTCTCACACACACTTTCCTTCTCTCTGCCATATTCATTCACATGCATTATTCTGAAATATACATAGAGATGAGAACCGAGTAAAGCATACCCTGACAAACAGAGATGGATATATGATAGTCAATATCATTTATACTCCGCCTCAAGCACAGTATAGAGTTTAAATGCAGAACAGGGGAGTGAGAACACTGGTTTACACTCAGATCTGGCACAACTTAGTCAACTGCAGAAACACAGGGGAACAACACAAGCAAATGAGATGATTAGTTCCATTATGAAACCCTGAGGACTCCACACAGCTGCTTCTCGGCCCCAAACCAGAGTCAGAAACACAGAAAGACAGAGGTTTCTCCTGCACATCTGCTTATAGACTTGTTTTAAACTTTATTTCCAAAAACAAAACTTGGTATGTCCCATGGATAAAAACTAAATAATAACAGTTTCATGCTTTAAAAATCAACTAAAGGTTTGAGATAGAATTCATCTTTCACCAGTATGTGCCCTACTTCTCTGCTAGCTTAAAAAGCAACTGAAAGAGCTGCGAGAATGGCTGTATGAAAAACATTCTTGAAAGAGTCACAAAAATATCTCTTTTGGCTATGACTCACATCTTCTCTCTATCGCATGAGAACTAAAAAAAAAGTAGGTGAAAGGAAATTTCAAAGCCTGTTCTTCCTGATTACCCTCGTATCTTTACAATGATGTCTTTTCTTTTTTTTTCATTTCAGCCCTGTATTTAAACGATTAAGTGTCAGATTCTTAAAAGAAAGAAACAGCATGAGCAGACAACTCTATTACCAAAGAGTATTTAAAGGGCATTAGACTTCATACATGGACTGTGAGCAGTGAAAGGCAGTTTCTAAGTGTATGATTGAAACCATTTGTGAAATCAAAATCAAAGGTCAAACACTGAGCTTTTTTGGCAGAGCACATGAAAGTCTGTTTAAATCCTATGTCTTACTTGATCTCAGAATAAAAACAGAGAAATTAGCAACTTACAGCCTTGTGGTTGCACAACCTAAGCCCAAATACCTTTAGCATTGCACAGTGGGCTTCTCTTTCCCATCCTAATCATTAATACGAAAAATGAATAAGAGTATTACAACAGGGCAGGAACAGAGTCATATTAAATGACAAGGTTTACATCAGAACGTGATGAGGTTTGGTTCTTTACGATTTTGGAGACACCTGTAATTTTATTATCAGGAGTAACAGAAATGTTACTTGAATACACCGCTGCTGAACGCATTGCTTTAGTGCTCACTGGAAATGTGTTTGTTGATGTGCATCTAAAAAAACAAAACAGTGTGTATACTGTGTACACAGATTACATAAGTGAGACAAATGTGCAAGCGTGAATCAGAAGTACAAGATTGTGAACAGAAATGACCAGAGCATAGATCATAAATAAAGCAACGAGAGACCGTAAAAGGACTCTCAAGCTCAACCAGCCACAAGATATCTCAGCAATGGGTTTTTAATAGGGCTTGAGAATATATGTAGTAACACAAATTGATCTGACTAGTCTTACCTAGAAAAACTCTACTAAACAGTAAAATAGCATTCAGTATTGTCCAACTGAGATAAATGTACAAACACTGAGCATGGAACCATTTCCTCCAACTTCACAATTACTTCAACTTCAACACAACTAGTTGTAGTATCAGCATGACTGAAAGATCATCTCTCACACTGGCACATGTAGTCAGCCTTGTTTATTGTCCAACTCTGCACACATGGGCTGAGTAATTCTAGTCCAGTGATAGCCACACAGGTAAGATTCAGAGGGTATGGGTGGCTGCAGAATGGAGACCGATGGACTGAGGTCAGGTCTCCTCAAGAGAATGGCCTGCAATGTTCCCACGCTGTTTGTCATTCTCAATGTTCATCGATTTTGCATGTGCTGAGTGAATGGCTCACTAATATCTCATTTCAGGGGTGTCTGCAACCTAGCCATGACACCTGTTCTGGGTCAGGTCACAGGGGTCGTCACCCTGGGATAGTTCTCAGAATAACTGAATTCAAAGCAATTGCAATGCGATATGGATTGTGTAGTATATACAGATTGGTCACAGATTTAAAGAAACAACATACAGTGTCGTAGTAACATGCTGGGTCTGGTCTTCACCATTCTTCCAAAAGATATTTCCTCAAATTGTGTTTTTATGATGGTGGTGTGGAGTGCTGTCCAAATGTTGGTCCAAAATCTCCACTGTCTTCCTGGAAGAGACCACTCCCATCAGGACAGAAAGTGAGTTACAGAAAATCAGTTAGAATAACTCTGAACTGATTTTCAATAATCCATCCATCCATCTTCTACCGCTTACTCCTTCTTCAGGGTCATGGGGAACCTGGAGCCTATCCCAGGAAGCATCGTGCACAAGGCGGGGTACACCCTGGACAGGGTGCCAGTCCATCACAGGGCACAATCACATACACACTCACACACCCGTTCATACACTA
>JAOUWY010000002.1:12755462-12779508 GCA_025728095.1 Prietella phreatophila | reverse complement strand
GGTCTGGAGAAGAGTCACCCGTACCGGCGACCCCACCTAGTGGGATTAAAGCCAGTAGAAGAAGAAGAAGAAGAAGACTGAACAGTTACAGTAGGACAGAGTACAGAATGAGTAATATCAATTATACAGAAAGACCTACAGATGTATTACCAGACTGAGGTGAAGTCTGAGAAGCAACCACAAATTCATTAACATCAAAATCAGCTTTAACACAGATGCATAGTCAGTACAGAGAATGTTTGTATGCATGTCTGCTCACATGTCTGTCCCTTTATTTTCACAGGTGTCTTTTGACCTGTGAGAGTCATAAGACACACAGCTCAGGCAGGTTACACATTGACCATGCTGAACTGGCACTCCTATTAAACAAGACAGCTCACAGTCTTATCTATCAGGAACACAGCCTCCATTGCTGCCACTCACATCTGACACCTGTTCCAGACATCGATAAAGACTCCTATATATCCTTCGCTTATCCCAGGCGTCTGAAAACCGCTGTAGTCTTCAGCCTTGACCTGAATGAGCCAGTAAAGTGAAGGGCTAAAGTCCTTTAGATTATGGAAGTAGAAACAAACTCCTAAAGCAGTCTCTGCTTTGAGTGAGTTTCTACGTTGATCCTGAGTCACACACTCACTATCAGTTTCATCATCAACATTTCACGTCAACATCTAATCAAATGTCCCTCATTCATTTTCTCCCATTCATTTGGAAAAATCTGTATTGCCTTCATAACTGTCTCGTTCTACATACAACCTCAAACAGGAGCACTGAGAGTCCTCATGTTTGAAACCCTAAAAATGATGAAAGGCGAGTCTTGATTCCTTGTAATGAGGAGCAAGGGAATATTATATGTCCACTATTACTTTCTGAATCCAGACAGAAGATACTAGATAGCACAGATACAGTGTCTGGTGTGTGATAGGCATCTGGCCACACACACACACACACACACACACACACACACACACACAGACACACACACACACACACAGGCAGACATATACACAAACTGTCCTGATTGTGGAACGCAAGCAGGTTAACAGGAGTCCAGATGGGCCTGAGAGCAGAGGGCGAGGGGTGTAGGATGAAACCTGTGACTCAGCAAGAGAGAAGAAAACCTGGACGGGTGTCGCATGAGAGCCGGGTGGTCTGATATGCAACTGAGGAATGCCTGGATCGCAGTGTGAACAGACGGACCAAATGTCAAGAAAACTGAGGAGCCAACATCAAATGTGATGGCCAGGCTGCTATGTTGTGTTGGTGTGACCTGATATAGAATGAGAGGGAAAGAGTATGTATCGCACACAGCTCAAGCTGCTGCTCCTAGGTTGGATCACAGCGGCCGCATCTCAGATCTTGTTACAGAATCTCATGGGAATGCACAGGACACACACACACACACACACACACACACACACACACACACACACACACACACACACACACACAGTGCAGCAGTCAAGAGCAATGCCAGTGTGCTTCTGGACTGTCTGAAGGATGTCTTAATGACACTAAGACCTTTGAGCTATCAGACTATGCAAACATTCAAGAATTTCAAGAACCAGGCAAATAGTACATTTTATTTAGGTTTATCTAATGCTGACTTTGGGATTATTTCAGACATACTGACTTTCTATTAGCTGATAAACAAATTCATATTTATATAATGATTACAGTGTGGAGGAAGAGAAATAAAAACAATCAATCTGATTACGTGATGATTTTGGCTTCAGCCCAATGTTGGTTAAAGCTCTAAAACTTGCCTGTCAGCTCAAGCTGGTTTCCTTTTTTCACTGGTAATGGATGCACCAAACACTGATTGACATTTGAAAAGTACTAGCACATACATGACTGAGGAGGTAATGACAGACCAAAAGGAATGTCAATTATTGTGTTTGTGTGTATGTGTGTGTGTGTGTATGTGGGTGTGTGTATGTGTATATTTACACATTCTAATGAATGACAACTGAAAGGAAGCTGAAACTGCAGAAATTGACCATGCCCTAGAGTCATTCCCTTAAAGGAGTGTCTCTGTTACTTAACAATGGCTTTCAAAACTGCCCACTATCTGCTGATTGATCTTTAACCAATCAAATTGCAATGGGAAGAACCTTGCTAGGCAGGATCAGGCTCGAGGTATCATAGTTCAGCTAGGCGTGGAGGCCTGTTGTTATGGACTTGTTGTTATGGATTCTACAAGCACGTGTACTCTTAGTGCAGCTTGAGTTGTTTCTTGATCTTGTATCAAGGAACGTGATGAATGTGTTTGTTAGGTGATGTTTTCTCCATTAGCTAATACACTTATAAGTCATTTACACATCAGTGACTCGTTGAACTGACAGGTTCAGGGAGTGCACATGATTAATTATAGATTTTTATTAATTTTATTTTTTATTATTTTTGCCCACTGATTGGCTAATCCCACACAGGACCACCCCTGAAGCACGAATGTACACATAAAACATGGTCCAGCAATTCATAAATTCTGATAAAACAAAAAACTAGGAACGCTAATAGACTGTATTTTTCCCTAGTGGCTTGTAATATTGACTCACAAGCAGTTTGGCAGACAATTGAAGAGCCATTTTGTGGGAAATTGAGATGAATATTCAACAAAACTGAGCTGTTGGAATAGGGCTAAGGAACAAAGTAACATGTCTTCGATGCTTCTCAGGTTCCATGGATTTATTTTGGTTGCTATGGTTCTTGGTCACAGTTGGGTCATTAACACAGTATATTAATAATAATGAATAATAATAAGTATATTAATTATGAGGAGTGGTGGCTGAGTTATTGATCAGAAGGCTGGTGGTTCAAGCCCCATCACTGCCAAGCTGCCACTATTGGGCCCTTGAGCAAGGCTTTTAATCCTCTGCTCTAGGGGCTCCATAACATGGCTGATCCTGTGCTCTGACCCCAACTTCCTAAGAAGCTGGGATATATGGAGAGAAGATTTTTGCTGTACTATAATGTATATGTGGCAAATAATGCCTTTCTACTTCTTCTTCTGTATGGTCATACTATTTTATATATATTCTTGACTTTACCTAATGGCCACTGAATGGCTACTGAAATACAATGCAACAAATACATGAAATATGTATACCTGGACCTCTGGGACCCTTGAACCTTGGAAGGTCTGCACCAGTTTTTACATCTGACTACTTCATTTGCTTGCATAGATAACCACAAAGGTTCACTAAGTTGATACAAGTCATAAATCAATCAGGCAAAAGAAAACTGCAATTGCTTAAGGGGCTGGCAGAAATAAGTGGGTCTGGCAGTAAGCTGTTAAATGTAATTCCATATACACTGTGTCTCAGCCTAATCTTGGCATGCAAAGGCTGTAGTGAACACTCCTTTCCTAATAACCATGAAAGTTGAAAATTGGGGGCCTGAAATGTTTTGCAGTGCAGACACGATGTAAAATGACTTGTTCATGAGAAGCAGAGCAATGGAGGTGAAAGAAACCTCCCCTGAGTGAAATAAGCCAACCAATTGAAAAACTCCAACTGAGCTCCGATCCAAAAACAACATGCCAAATTTCCCCACAAAAGTGAGTTTTTTACTATCTGACGCTTTTTATAGAAACTCAAATGGGCCACTCGTTTAGACTTATTTGGCTCCACTGGATTTTAAAGGCCCAAGGTGAACATTAACAACTCCTCTGTACATTTGGAGCCCCTGGGACCTGGGGACAGAACCTGTGGTAATTGGATGAGGTTGTGTAGATTGTGTAGTAGCACCACGTTCTCATACTGCAGGCCCGATGATGGGAATCGATCAACACAAATAGTGATTCGTTGTCCATACATTTAACATAATAACATGTGTATGCTGTTAACCAATAAAAAAATTTAAAAAACAAAAAAACATGCAGGCCTAGTCCAGAGACGCTTTGTTTACCTCACATATGTGACTTAGTGCTGAGATCATAGGTAAGAGCTCTACTACAGATTCATAAACCAAACTGAACATGTGAGCCAACAATCAGAATGTATTTCTTTAAATTAAGCCCTACATCTTCTACTACTCCATCTCTCTCCAGGAAATCATGCTGTTTATGTAAAACCTCGAAAGGCCACTCTAACATGATCCAAGTGCTTGAAAAAATAAAAGAAGTGAATGTCTCACATATTTCATAATCAGACATAATATGCACACACCTGCAATAACACAGGTCACACTGTATTGTACACCCCAGTGGAGCTCTCTTTCAGCAAACACCCCAGCCAAGACTGACACGCAGAAACACACTCCTGGGGCTCTAAGCATCCCTCACTGCTTAACTAAAGCAGTATAAATCTGGATTGTATCTTGCACAGTTCAGCACATCTGATAGAGTAATACAGAGACTGTGCTACAATATACACTGACAGATTGATACAGAATATACTGACACACAACCTCATAAACAGCCTGTATAGCCGAACTGACTTTTGAGTTTCAAAGCTTCTAAACACCCTTGTTACTACAGTGTAAGTTAGAAAAACGCTAACATCAATGGTTAGTTACTCCACACTATCCTTGTGAGGACTTTCCACAGACATAATTATTAATGTAGTTCATAAATGCTAGGCCTACAGCTAAATCAAACCATAACCCTAACCTCGGTAACCGAAAGGAAACCTTTATGGCTCTTTTAAAATAAAAGCTAGACCAGCCAAAGGTCCTGAGAAGGTCAAAACTGTCAGATATTCCAATACCCGTGGAGATATTTGATGCCCACCAAGATATAAAAACATGCCACACACACCCACACACCCACACACACACACTCACACACAAAATAAAGCTCATGCCACTAGCTGTTGCTTCCTTTGAAGAAATGCCTGTTGCTTTTTGATCTCTGACAGTGTCTAATTTATGTGTAGGCTAGATAATTAATGACTACATAGCATAATTAATATGTATGTAATATTAGAGGGATGGTATGCCATTATAAAAATCATACACCAGTAAATTCCATAACAAAACACTGAATAGTATGTTTTCTATAAACATTTCCACAAAAAAAAAAAATCCAACCTAATAATCCATGTAATGCACCAAATGACTTCCTGTGCCTTGCACAAACATAGAAGGAATTCACAGACGGCGAAAAAAAAAAGCCTTCTTCAAACTGAGTAAACAAATTTAATACTCCATGCTCCATGCTCAATCCCCCAGTTGTAGTAAATGAAAGGCCATGTGGAGAGACTTTGCGGCTTGAATGGTTATTAAGAAGAGAGCACTGAAGTGTGACAGGAGCTAGAGCTGAAAGGTGTAGGAGGCATTTGTCAAAACACAAATGTGCATGTCCACAGAGTCCAGTAAGACGGGTCTGCAGACCAGGGTTGGCCTTCAGGTTTCTTCAGAACCAGCAATTACGTCAGACCGCACTGAGTGCTAGATTCTCACTTCAAAGGCCAGTATGTGAGGGGAAAACTTCAGCACTGAGAAGGGTCTGTGTGCAGCCTTGCGGACCTTGTTAAAAACATAAATAGGCAAAAGCAGGCAAGAGACCTCAATAGTTGTCAAGTGCCTGGCACTTCGCCTCATTGTGCCAATACGCTCGCCAAACCATGCAGGAGAGACCTGTGAAATGAAACTGGAGGACAGACGCACACATAAACATGTGCACACATTTAAAGAGGTAGTGGTGATTCAGAGTGGGAATCTGAGAGGTCTGGCTCCCCACCCTCTTCTCCCCTGCCTGGGGTCTGGACCGCAGGACAAGCAGCAGCCATTAATTTTAATAACTGCACTTATTTTCTCTCCTGCCAGCAGCCATTACCATAATTCACGCTCTGCACAGTACCTGGCTGTGGTGCGGTTCAAAACCCTGGATGTGATTCTGAGATTGAGAGCAAGTGGGAGAACGTGAGGAGGGAAGAAAGGGCCAGAGAGCTCCACCTGAGTGTTGAAGGCGGTGACAGCATTAGAACAGTCACTCATGGGAAACAGAAACAAACATGAAGCATAAGGTTTTTATTTTATTTTATATAATACAGGATAATATCTAAACATTACAATCCCCCAAAACCAGCAAGCCAGATAAAGCTTGGGCACCATTTCTGTACACACACACACACACACACACACACACACACACACACACACATTACTGTATAAACTGTACAACTGCCAAGTTGACATCTTCCAACAGTTTGCCTTACCGTCATGCACCAGGGAACATAACTGAAAACACCTGGATAGCAGAAAATGTGGGAGAGACTACTTTTTTATGTCAAATGACAGGACAGCCTACTGCTCAAACGTTCCTGTAAAAATGCAAACCAGTGCGGGGAAATCTCCACATCTCGTTATACAAAGTTTGGCCAAGAGATAAGCCGCAGCCGTTTACATAACGACAACCTGCTACAGGGGCGTAAGAAACAGCTGCCCACCGTTTAAAAACTGCCATAACTCACAGAGACACCTCCACTGGTCCATGTTTGTTTTGGCTTTTGAGAATGAGATTGTTAAGGCGGAATGTGCTATTACTGTATATTGATAAGTGGATATAAACACCAGTGGAAATACATGCCAGGGTAGGATAGAGCTAGAGACTGACAGAGGGCTGGGACTGTAAAATCACAAATGTTCCCAGTAGAAAACTGCTGTTGCTATTTACATGCTTATACAAGGATATGACTCATTACACATGACTCACATGTCAGTGTTGTGCCTTTGCTCTCATTAAAGCCACAATCAAGGATGAAAGAAAAACAGCATGACAGTTCCAGAACTGGATTTTCTAAAACACTGAAGAAAAGGATGGGCCATGTTGTTTTATTTATCACAAACAGACCTCTAGGATACAAAGTGGTGTTAACCTGCTCATCAGGCATGTTTTTGACGTTTTGTTGTGTGTTTTTGTACCCTGCTTTTTAAGACCCTATTCAAAGGCATTAGGCATTGATCCACCTACTGTATTCAATTTAGCCTCCTTGACATACCCCTTAAGAGCAGCATGACACCATCTTTTGCTCTGTGAACTGGCAGTGTTTAAAGTCACCATATACACTGCACTTACTCCAGCCAGAACCCAAAGACGCAGATATAGCAGGTTCACTTGTGACTCATTTTACTTTTGCGGCCTTCAAACCGCTTGAGCTAAGTCCAATTTTGTATCATTGCTACTTCATGGTGTTGGAACACATTCAAGGAAAGCACAGAAATCAGACACACACACACACACACACACACACACACACACACACACAGACACACATGCACACGCAGACATGCTTATCTTACTATCCTTATGAGGACATTCCACTAACATAAGCTTTAATACAGATAATTATAGCCATGCAAATTCCTAAACCTAACCCTAAAGTTAGCTTGAGTAACCAGAAGGAAAACTTTTAAATAAAATTTTTCTGTTTTTTTTCTTTTGGGGACCAACCAGATTTCCTCAGGTCAAAAGTGTCAGATATTTATATCCTTGTGGAGATATTTGGTCCCGACCATGAGATAAAAACACATACCATTTGTCTCTCAAAAAGTTCCCCTCTGGGACTACTGTCTATGTTTCAGTAGCTGTTATATTACAAGTGAATAGCCTGTCTATATTTGGAGTACTTGTACCTGATAGGTTGTCACATCAGGAACTTAATAGCTTCCACAGGTGCAGAGGCACACCCAAGTCAGGTGAGCTCATATGTGTGATGTCATTATCATGTTAGAGCAGCAAGGCCGTGTGCGTGGCTGAGAAACCTAGCAATATTTACAGACCAAAAACAAACAAACCAGGAACTGGTGAACTGGTGAGCCAATAGAAATCAAAATGATTAAAGCAGTTGAGGAAGTTTATGAACATTTAATAACATAGCTTTTTGGAAAGCTGGCAACTACAGCAGACTATAAAATAAAATGGGGGAGTTAATAACGGGTAAGAAAGGCATTTCCCTTCAATCTACATAATAATTCCTTAGATTTATATAGCACTTATCCAGACACTCAAAACACTTTACATTGTATGGGGGCAAATCTCCTCAACCACCACCAGTTTGTAGCATCCACCTGGATGATGCAACAGCAGCCAAAGTGCACTAGAACACCCACCACACACCAGCTATTAGTGGAACGGAGAGGATAGTCCATCCATCCATCTTCTACCGCTTAATCTTTCTTCAGGGTTGCGGGGAACCTGGAGCCTATCCCAGGATGCATTGGGCACAAGGCGGGGTACACCCTGGACAATGTACCAGTACGGAGAGGATAGTGATGTAGTCAATTCAGAGATGGAGATTATTGCGGGGCCATGACAGATAAGGGCCAATGAGGGATTTTTAATTACCGCAGAGAGTCAGGACCTCGGTTTACCTGAAAGACAGTGCTGTTTTTACAGTATAGTGTCCCCGTTTATTCTAATGAATAATTTTCCTTAAACTGGATGTTCTAAAAGTCTGATATTAATGGCATTAGACTAAAAACTTTATCGCTTTTAGTGTAGGTTGAACGCTCCAGCAATATTTTGTGGTGGTCTAATAAGGACACCTGGTGGGCGAAATACAACATTACATAACTTACAGCCCTAATAAGGTTTGTCTCAAAAACAACATTTCTTAATAATGGACTAATTGGACTCTGAGGACTAACTAGAAATAAGTCATTGAATGTACTTAAATTGTTAATCCGTTATCAATTTATTAACTGAAATGATTTCATTCATATACCACCTAAGAGGGTTGGGACTAGGCTTAGGGGTTATGGTTATTATTCTTGAGAATTCTTTGTCGGTTTCATGATTATGGCTAGTCTGAGTATGTAATGTGTAATGTGTGGTAGAATTAGTGGCTTGAAATTGATGTTTGTTTGAAACCTATGGTAGGGTTATTTAAGGTTGGGTTTTGTGGATATGGTGGAGCTTTCTAAATTAGTGTTATGGATAATAGGGTTTAGGTGATAAAATATATATAGTTCATAAGTGTGTGGTTATATGGTATGATTGGCCACGGTTCAAGTTGTTATGGTTATGGAGTATTGGGTTTATATGCTATTGGTCACTCAAGGTTTGGTAAATGTGTTCACTGATCTTGTGCTAGAAGAGCAGCTTTGGTGGAATCCAGACCATTGGTCAATGTTATAATTTCTCTTCACTGCCTATGTGGTCTTAAAAAGCACTGCTCTCATGCAGTACCACATTGTCCATTGGCAATAAATAGTTAGCAATAAAGAGTATATATAACAGTGACACTAAGTGTTATTAGGTTGTTATTAAGGTTTAAGCACTAATGTGTATTGTTAAGGATTAAGGCAGATTGAACATTATACCACAGCTGCTCTTTACCAGATCATGAGAAAAAAAGCACACCTTTGTTCAATTCTATGTTTTTATTTATCAGATTCTATTTAACAATTGTGTGGTCCTCAAATAGGTGACCAAAAAAACCAGATTTCAATAAGTAGTCATTTTTTTCTTAAAAAAGTAAACCAATATTCAGAAACCAGGTGGGGGGAAATAAGTACACCGTGTAATTCAGTAACATGTGGAAACACTTTAGCAACAATAACTTGAAGTAAATATTTTCTGTAGGAGTTTATAAGTCTCTCACTTTGTTTTGGAAATACTTTGGTCCACTCTTCTTTGCAACGTGGCTTGAGTTCATTGATGGCTGAGGGCATTTGTTTATGCACAGCCATCTTAAAGTCCTGCCATAGCATCTGAATGGGGTTGAGGTCTGGACTTGTAAACTGTGACTTTTTTCTTCTTTAGCCATTCAGATGTTGATTTGCTGGTGTGCTTGGGATCATTGTCCTATTGCATGACCCACTTTTAGCCCAGCTTAAGTTGCTGGACAGATGGCCTCACATTTGAGGCATAAAGTAGAGTTCATCGTTGTCTCAAAGACTCCAGGTTTCCCAGGCCCTGTGGCTGCAAAACAAGCCTAAATCATCACCCCTCCACCTACATGCTTGACAGTTGATATGAGGTGTTTGTGGTGATTCTCCGTGCTTGGTTTTCACCAAACATGGTGCTGTGCATGATGACCACACAATTGTTATTTAGGCCCTGATATATAAACACAGAGAATTGATGTGTTGTGTACTTTCTTTTTCCCATGACTGTACATGTGGTCTCAAATATGATCTACCTGTTCAACTATTGCGTTTGCTATTCTACTGGTGCAGTAATGGCTTTACAATATGGCATCATATTTTCATCATCCGCCTAGAGATGCTCATGGGAGTCACTGGTACAGCCGGAAAGTGATTTCATTCTTACCACTCACGTAGGAAGCATTTTGTTTGGTTTGCCCTGCTTTTACACGACTGACACAAGGAGGATTCCCCAAGAACCAGTATCAGAAAGTCTATTTTTCTCATCTCATGTTGGTCAGATACTCTCTAACATGGCCTTAGTTTATTATTTTTTTATGCTTATGATTCCTGAACCTGCAGTCGGCGCCGCAATTTTGATGGGTAAAAAATTACTTTGTTGTTAACAAGCTTAATCTTACACTGAAAGTTTTCAAAACTGCCACATATACATAGACAGTGGTGCTTGAAAGTTTTGGAATCCTTTAGAATTTTCTGTATATTTGCATAAATATGACTTAAAACATCATCAGATGCATCTTTAAAGTATACAAAGAGATCCCTATTAAACAAATGAGACAAACATATTGGTCATTTATTTATTGAGGAAAATTATCCAATATTACATATCTGTGCATGGCAAAAGTATGTGAACCTCCAGGATTAGAAGTTCATCTGATGGTGAAATTAATGGGATGACAATCAGGTGTAAGCACCCTGTTTTATTTAAAGAACAGGGATCTATCAAGTCTGATATTCACAACACATGTCTGTGGAAGTGTATCAAATCACAAACAAAGGAGATTTCTGAGGATCTCAGAAAAAGAGTTCTTGATGTTTATCAGTTTGGACTCCAGCAGTCCACAGTCAGATAGAAATTCAAGACCATTGTTACCCTCCCCAGGAGTGGTCGACTAACAAAGATCACTCCAATAGCCTGTGTAATAGTCCACAACAGTGTTGGGTCAATTACTCAAAAAAAGGTAATCCACTACAGATTATTAATTACTACTTTAAAATTGTAATCTGATTACATTACTGATTACTGCATGTGAAAAGTAATCAGATTACTAATTACTTTACTTTCAAAACCTAATAAACCTACAAAAATACACTATAAAGTGAAACTCATAGTTCTTTCAGACATTTTAGCACGCGTTAGTGTATGACGTGATCAAAAAAAGTTGGATTTATCATAAAACTCGGGTGTTGTCATTGTTTGTAGAACTATCAGACTGTTGGAATATCAAACTTTTCTAACTAGGCTAGTTTGGTGTCACTAGTCAAGGGGAGACACAGCTAAGCTATCACTGTCTGGGTCTAGCTGCTACAGTGCCATGCAGAGTACATTATATTTCCTTATGCTCTGCTCATATCATGTTCACGTAAACTGGAACTCATATAGACATTAGACATCTTGTTTTCCTGCTCAGCATCAGAGGCTGTTGCTGTTTCAGCTTCCCCATTACTGGTTAAAAAAAAACAAAAAACCTGTATGGCGTATATCCATTTTTCCTCACACTGACTGAGTGAGCTAGCGTTTGGCAGAATTGAGAGCTGTCAGTAAATAAGACATGAGTGTTTCCATGCATTTTCCTGTAAACTCTGTCTGATTGGTTTCACCTCTGTTCACTGAATATATAAAATTACAGCACCGCAGTCTTCTTTTACTGACGTTCAGTTACGAGTGGCAAACCGCTCCAAGTGGAGAATTAATCAGGGCTAAAGAACAAATCTTCAGGGCAAAACGTGATTTATTTTAAAAATGCATTTTACTTGATATTGTTTTCTTAACAATAAATTTGTAACACCAGTAATGTAATTTTATTGACATCAGTAAATATAAATAAATATAAATCTAAAATGTAATGCGTTACATTGCTGCGTTATCAGAAAAAGACAAAGGATCCCATACCCAGGGCAACTTCTAAGCAACTACAGACCCTAAAGTTAATGTCCAAGTCAAAGCCCTGACCTTAATCCAGTAGAAATGTTGTGGAAGAACCTGAAGCAAGCAATTCATGTGAGGAAACCCAGCAACATCCCAGAGTTGAAGCTGTTTTACGCTGAAGAATGGGCTAAAATTCCTCCAAGACAATGTTCAGGACTGATCAACAGTTACTGGACATGTTTAGCTGCAGTTATTATGGCACAAAGTGGTCACACCAAATGCTGAAAGCAAAGGTTCACATACTTTTGCCACACAAAGATGTTTAATATTGGATCATTTTCCTCAATAAACAAATGACCAGGTATAATATTTTTGTCTCATTTGTTTAATTGGGTTAATTAGGTGTGTGTGTGTGTGTGCATGCATCCATGTATGCGAAAATCTCCGAGTCTTCTCCTACAATGCTGAGTCACAGAGCTGAATCACTGAGACACCCCTCAAAACAGAATCTGTCCACATTTGCCAGGTTCCTAGGTCCTCTCTTCTGGACTCTCGTCTTCAGCTCATAGGCTTTGAATGGGGTTTAGTTTAAGGGACTTGGATGACTATGTCAAAAGACAGATAGTTCATGCTATCTATACCCCAGTGAAACAAGAAGCCAAAGATGATCGCGTGTTCTCAACTTAATCATGGAAATATTCTCCCGATTGCCTCCCCCAGATCAGCTCGTCATCAGATTATAGCATATATGCAGTAAATATTCTGATATGTAACAAACCTTAGGATACTTCTTCAGTCTACACTGGCTCCCAGTTTTAGATACTCCTTTGTACTTTGAAGCTCCAAAATGGACTATAATGTTAATATTGGGGAATATTTGATTCTTATATGAATATTTTTATTTTTTTATCTTTGAAAAGATGGTGTGTTCAGGTATTTTTTTCGATGGTGCTTCCAGTAAAATGTATGATTTTTATTGATTGAACAGATGGGATATTCTGGATTTTGATACAAGATCACCATCTACTTCAGTACAATAAAAACATATATTTAAAACTTTGTGAGATTATTATCAACCATTTTAACACATTAAGTTGTTCACATTACAGTTTTTAATCAATGTACAAAAAATTTGTTTTAGCCAGTTTTTTTTGTTTGTTTAGTTTATTTGCTTTTGTTTTGTTTTGTTTTCCTTCATGTTTGGCCTTTTCATTCTAGAGCCTAGAAAAACGTTTATTTTTATTTTTAGGGACTGTAGTGCACATGGCCTGGTCACTTTTAATTAATACCGATATTTTGGACCAAGAAAGAACATAGCAGCAGATCACGTTTTTTTCCCCCCACTTCTCTCAACATTGTTTTCAGTATATTCAATCAATATTTTAAGACATCCCATATTTAAATGCTAACTATCCGCAGTACAAGTTAATACAATTCAGTACTCCTTTGTGTCTTAAGCCACATGGTTAAAAATAAACATGTTTTTGTTTTTTTACAGAATACATTTCAGATTTGTCTCTTGTTAAAAAAATCTGGAAGACACTATTCTCATGCATGTTCAAGCATTCTTTTTTTGTTCATTATAAAAACACTAGATTCAAGTTCAGTGCATTACATTAATGCACCGTATACAACATACTATAAGCCTATAATAAGTTAATTAACTACCATTAGATAAATATTAATAAATAACACAAACTTCAACAATTCAAATTCTTTACCCTAACAGTTATTTGCTTTTGCTACTACACACTTTATTTTAATATGCTAAAAAAAAGATTACATTTTCTTAGCATTCCTTATTTTCTAGCCCATTTTTCTGTTTTTCAAGATGTAAGTTCTCGTGTTTTTTTTCCTACTCCTTATCCATCCTAATGTGTTTGAATTGGATGGACTGGTCTGGGAGGTACAGTACAGGGATGGGGAAATGATACAAGCTACACAATAAAATCCTCTGTATCTTCCCTGGGCTAATGGTCTGCTAGGGATTGCCTGAGTGAGGCATATCAGAATTTGGGCATTATTTAGGACTGCAGTTTTCCTTTGTGGGGCATTAAAACCACACACTTTATTCTAGCTGTGGTTTTGTTATTTGTTTTCTTCACTGATCCACACCAACTGAACCTTAACATCGCTCCCTCCCAGAGTGTGGGCTGGGAGAAAGCTGGAAACTTCTTCAGGAGTAAAGAAAAGACATTTTTAAAGACGGAGAGAGAAACAACTCTCACTCAGTCCAGTTTCACATAGCCATTGGCATTAGTGGCCACTCCTCTGGCTCCTCTTCCTCTCCTTGCTCCTCCTCTTTCCCCTCCATCACTTCTTCCAACCTGGGCAGGCTCGGCCCACTCATCAAAGCGCAGCCGCAACGTGTTGCGAATGACCAGGCGCTCCACAATGAAAGACGCGCAGAACCAGGGCACAGCGTACTCAGCCGTGATCAGGCCCATGAAGTTGTATTTGAACTGTGAGTAGTCCCAAGGGCAGGCGTTGAACTGACGCAGCAGCAGCCCTGTGCCAAACTCCCACATGTATGTCCACAAGGTGTATATGAAACAGCGCAGCAAGACATTGCAGCGATCACGCAGGCGCAGGTACATGCGCTCAACGATCAGGATGCAGGTTCCATAGATAAAAAGCGCCCACACACTCGTCACACCAGGGAACTTCCAGTTGCAATTGACTACGAACTCCCATGCTGCTGTGAACATGACTTCGCAGAAGTAGCCATGGATGGCGTACAGATACCACCGTGACAGCGGCGTCAGGGGCTCGGGGGTCATTGTTGTTGCCATGGTGACTGGGCCAGTGGGTCCGTTCAGAAGTCTGGGATTTTTACTGCAAGATGGAAAACAGCAACAGAATGTTACAGTAGGTACATACATAAAACCTTTAACATGGCAATGTTCAGCACACAGGTAAATCCAACTTACAGAGTCCACTGACTCTCACACTGAAAGTTTTAGAGTAGTGATGATGTAATTAATTTCATATTACAATTAAACTTTCGCTTGCCTCAAGTTTTTGAATTGTATTAGGATGGAACGTGATAACTGAACTGCACTTCACACCACCAACTGCATCCAGAAGTTAAATTATGCTTCATCCATGATTTTACGAACAAACAAACCACAACCCTGCTTTATCATGTAAGACAATGCAGCACCATTCCACTAAATTGAGCTCTTTCCCTAAACAAAACAAGCGTTTCCTACAAATAACCACGGCATTGAGCCTAGGCTCCCTGATGCTCTGCTCAGAAAACCAGCCTCATATCCACCCACCTACTCCCCCGATTCAGCATGACCCAAACTTACAGTGGAGGTGTGAGAGTTGTGCAACATTCAGGGCTGTGAACCAAACACTTGCTGTTGATGTAATTTGAGGACTTAAACCAACACGCTCTCACCAATTGCAAACCTAAAGTGCTCTCTGAGGTCATCTGAGAACCATTAATCACTGCTAGTTTTGCCATATAATTAGTGCCAACATAGCTGTAACTAGCTGGTCTGGAGGTCTTTTTTAAATTTCCAATAGTTTGTTTGTTTTTAGCCTCCCATGTAGCTTCTCTAGTTCAAATTCAGTATCTAAACTCCTGATAATATAGTGGCTGGATGTAGTCTATTATATGGAAAAACTAGCAGTGATTATTGGTTCTCAACTGACCTCAGAGAGCACTTTAGGTTTGCCCATAGACTTAATCACACTTAACATACAGTTGCCATGAGATGCTACCAGATTTGAACTTCTTGTTTAGAGGTATACAAGTCATATATTATAGATTGACATCTGACATGCTGTAGCTATGATAGAAATGAGTTTATGCATGAACATAAGACGTAAATATGTGTTTATGAGGGCAAGTGACGATTTGTAAAATGTACACTACTCATAATATTGTTAGCCAAATCAGATTTCTAGTTATTGTATCTTAACTGATCACAGTAATGTTAGTTGATGTACCATGACAGGTAACTGTACACCAGAATTGAAGTCTTTTTAAATTTTGAATTGAAGTCTTTTTAAATTAAACAGTCAGAGCACTTTATTGAGGAATTAATACTTAGCATTACAGAGTAATCGGTGTATACTATACTGTACATTTGGCATCGTGTTACATCAACTATGAAGAAGATGACATTTCTCAATGTGGACCTCACTAAAGTTTTGGTCCTGGTTACACCCCAGAGTATCAACTTTCCAGATATGTATAAAAGTTCAATTCACCAACAACACAAGTACAATAGAGTACATACTGCTTAAAAGTTGCTTATGAAAATGTAATATTCATAAACATTCACACTATTCAATTGAGCAGTATTCCATCTACTCAGCACAATTCTTAATATATTTTTTTATTGTTGTCATGCTTACGTTCATCACTGTTGTGTGTATAATATCTAGCATCCGTTACTCAAAATACACCATCTAATCATTGGCCATTCCTAACATAAGCACATAATCTGGACTGCTAGCTATTTGAGGTATAATGCTACCTCATTCATACTGGTTGTGGAATCATTTTGGTTTGTTTTCCTGCATTGAACATATATTTCGGTTCAAGATGGCCAACAGAGTGTGGTGTGTGTAGTTGGTGTTGTGGCTACTGCTACATGAAAGGATGTTAATAGAGAACATTTGTAGATCTGTTTCTAATGTGCCGGCAGAACTTCACACTACGTAAATGCATGTAAATAACTATGAGAGAGATAACAGCTATCTGAATATCCACCAAAGATTACAGAGAAATCTGATCCACATAAAAACATATCAAATGTTCCCTGCCATATTAAAATTATATCACTGTATCGGATTACAAAAATGAGGAAGCCTTAAATATTCCACCCCGAAGCAGTTCGACATTTTCTGTCATTTCAATATGCTTCATTAGGAAGTGGTTTCCCAGCACTCAGACCAGGAGCACTTGCTTTAGAGACTACTGTCACTGCTGCAAGTGGTGCATTCACAACAGAAATTGTCATAATTGGTCACTTATGTAGGATGACAATGTGTGAAGTGTTGAAGGAGGCATGCATCTTTCATGAGAACATGTATGCAGATTAAACAAGTTAGAATTAATTCAATAGGATAAAACTGCTTAACTATAATATAATCTTCACAGTATATTTGACATTTCAAAAATCATCTGCAGCAGCAAATGACAATACCTTGCTATATTATATGAGACAACAAAATGTAAGTAACAAGAAAACGACAACAAAAGGAAACTCTTTACAATGAATAATGCTCATAGAATTTTTTTTTTTGAGAACATAACATTTTCGTAAAGGTATTATATAATGCCATCACTGTCTGACATTTACACCAACAGTTTTGGATTCCTCAGGATATCAGAACTCGAAAATTAATCCCATAGCACCTGTCACTAAGGAAATCAATGTTGCGTACAAAAGCATGTAAAATTAAAGAAAAATCTGTTTTAAAATACCATTAAAAATACCATCCTTGAAATTCTAATCTATATTTTAAACATCCTTTCATGATACAATATGTAATCAGTTTTAAAGCAATAAGTTGGTTTCTTTGTAATGATGAGACACAAAAGCTAGCATAGGTAGCGTTCCTTTACTACCTTATGTACAGTATATCCGCATGTTTGTCTTTTGTCGGTTGTTCTCATATCCCATCCCCCAGCAGCTGGCTTTTCAGTCAGCACTGGTATTGATTGTTACCCAGTTAGGCCTTTTATTGACACTCTCAGGAACTCAGGCAGACCAGAGTCAGATATGAGTTTTTGTTTATAATCCATTGTGTAAAAAAGTTCATGTGAACCCTCAGGAATTAGAGAGATTTTTACATGAATGTTTCCGAAAATCTCAGCCATCGGCATATCAATAATTATTTCTGTATTAAGGGTGGGATGGCATACTTTTGTTTCCTTTTCAATTAAAGTGACACTAGTCAACCGTGGGCTACTGTGAGCTCTGTGGATGCGAAAGAGGGCAGATAGCTCTTTCCTCTGGTGTGACACTCTGCCCTGTGACACAGCTTGAACACAAAAAGTACATTTGGCTAGCTTCACAGGTCTCGGAGGAAGCAGGTGTTAGAATTCCCAGTTGGTAGCTGTGGTATGATAGGGCCACCCCCCGGAATTGTTAGGTGACTAAATTGGGGGAGAAAATGGAGGAAAATACAACAACAAAAAAGCCAATAGCAAAAGCTAATTACACTACAAGCTACATGGCCGTAGTAGCTTGTCCACAGTGACGTTTTGTGCATAATATTCTGCAAACTGTAATTAATAGCTGTAAATAATAGCCAATAACCTCACATTGTTTGTTTTATTTCCAAGCAACATACAAGAAACAGCTATAGATGGATATCCAGGAATAGATGGATTAATAAAATAACATATATTGTGTAAATGGATTAAAAAAAACACTTCACTGCTTTGTTTTATTAAATAGTTTTACAGTTTGTAGTTTTATAGTTTAACTCACAATATAACATTTTAATTGAGATCATAGATGGAAACTGTACTTGAACCCCCATGATCATGACCTTTGGAATAACTGAAGTTTGCGGTACATTAAGGGCCTGTTTTTCACAGCATGTTAAATGGTCCATTTTTCAACGCGTTTTTTTAAAAATATATATATATTTTTTGTACTTGTTCACACCCAGGCGTTAAACTCGGGTGTTAAATTCACTCCCTGACAGTAGATGGCGCTTATTTAAAAGCAGAAATACCCCGGTACACAAGGTGGCGCTACATAACTTTCCGTTTTTGACACCCACTCATCACTGAGAAGAAGAAGAAGAAGAGGAAAAAGAAGTAGAAGAATAGAGCCTATTTAAGTCTTTAAGGCGTTCACATACTTTTTACAATCTCGCTAAAACATGTATAGATCTTTGTGAAATGTTAGGTCTTTGGTGATTTGGTTACTGTAACAAATGCTTCTTTAAAGCTAAATCATTAAAGTTCTCATTGTAAACACTATACTCCTTTTTTTTTTTTTAAGTAATGATTTGACTTATGTCAGTCATAGCAATAGCATTCACACACTTATGGGAAGACCCAGAGTATGTTTTTTTTTTTTAATCAAATTGTTTTTGTATGAGAGGGTTGGGTAATAAGGCAACTTTTATTATGCCCCAAAATGTTAATGATCCTGCAGATTGATGGAAGTGTTAAACGTGAGTCTTTTTTGTGGTCAGTATGATAATACAAGGCCTCAGTGGGGCACTTACCTATTTGAATAAGAGGTCAAGAACACTTCTATGCATGCATGCGCGCGCGCATACATACATACATACATACATACATACATATATATATATATGCGCGCCAGGTGCAAAGTAAAGTGGACTATCAATCAGTGGATTAACATTAGCAGGGAAGAGGCAAAGGAACATATGATGCTATTTACTGAAATACATATATAATTAGAATATATGCCTGCATTTCAGTGTCGTCAAAAAAAAAATAGCCACAACATAATACATACACTTATATAGCGTTTAGTGTGTAATTATGATCTGGTGCTTTCAAAGGACACCTTGTTTATGTGTGTAGGCAGAAGGATTTATTATCATTTTATTTCAAGTGCGTCACTCTCACAAAAATGGTCGGTGCTTGCTTCTTCTTCTTCGTCTTCTTTTTTCGGCTTCTTCTTCGTCGGTAAGACACTTTTGTACTTGAGCGCCATCAAGTCGTACTTTTATGTACCTTCAATGGCTCCAGGCACGTGAACAAAAGCACAAATCTCATTGGTCGGATAGTTTTTAATGCGGCGCGTCAAAAAACGAACCCCTCAGCATTAAAAACATTTGACGCTTTGACGTCATGCCTTTTACGCATGGGTGTGAACGCTCTCATTGACAGCCATTGGGGTGTTAAACGGACCGTTTTTCACGCTGCGATAATCGTCCCGGTGTGAACAGGGCTTTAGGTCCGAGGTTGACCCGACCTGCCATATATAAAATAAAAATGCAATTTAATTAGCTGCTCTTCACAACACCATTCTGCTTAATTAGTTCACAGACTATTTCAAAGAGATTTTAAAGGACCCCTGTTAAAACTGTCGAAACTGAGAAGACTGGAAAGGGTTACAGAAGGAATTTTAAAGACTTGGGTCGCCACCCTGAAAATTACAAACAGAAGAAAAACATGGCTCCTCTCTGCTGGAGATGGCGTTCCCTGATGTACAGTGCAAGAGATTCTGTAAAATCCACAAACATGAGAAAAAGAGCCCCAGGACAGCAGCTAAAAATCTCCTGACACCTCTTGCACAAGATAATAGATAAAGATCCGAGTTCATGAGTCTGTCATAAGAAAAGAAATGAAAAAACACTGAACAAGAGTATGGTTCATGGAGGTTAAGATTGGAAAAAAAAAAAACACTACTATCCATAAAAACATTACTATCCATCTGAAGATTGTGAAAGACCCCCTGCATGTTCCACAGCACTGTTCGAACAATATCCTGTGCTCTGTGAAGTTTGTGGTACATGTATACAATGTCATGCTTCAAAAAACAAAGCCCTTCATACCAAAAATAGAAAGAAAAGCGCCCAACTGTGAAGCATAGTGGAGTGCTGATAATTCAATAATAATGTTGCAGGGATGTTTTGCTTCCACAGGGCTGGGACGACATGCATTCGTTGAGGGTTACGCCATGCAACATGCCTGATACTAAACCACAGGAGTAAATAACTGTTTAAAAACGTGTCGGAAACCATTGATCCAGTATTTAATAATTATAATGATCTACAAACCTTTTTTCCCCCCCATCAATGAGTGACTGTTTAACTCACAAGTTCTCTGGCCATTGAAACCCATCTAATCCACTACTATTGAATACATTAGGTTAATCAGGAAAAGATCCATCATTATATTACATACAATAAAAATAAATACAATGAAGAAATGTATGCCGAAATCTACAAAACTCGAAAGGATTAACAAAGCTTTTTCTCTCAGTCATGTTAGCAGCTGCAGGTCGGCATTGCAAATGTGATTGAGATGATGCGTGATTATACTGGCACTACCTTTGTATGAACTTTTAATTATGTAAAGCAATCAGAGAAGATGATCAAGTTCATATTGTGATACTTGTGCTAAAAACAGTGGTGAAACTGCTCCACTTTAATTGACCCTGTTGTCCTGCTGTCTGTGATAATGAAACTGTTCATGTATCTTTTTTCAGAAATGCTGGCTTTTAATGTTGTATGTAAACAAACCTTTCAGCTCGGAGTTTCCAATTCCAGGAATAGATCCTTTCAACCTGCTCATAATGGGTACATCAGTACAGCATGACATAATAGTCCTGTATAGATTCAAGCAACATGATCTCCAGGCAAGCTACGCAATACCAGTGTTTTACTGTAGGAAAAACAATTGACTAAATAACGTCATGAATGTATGTGGAATGGAAAGAAGGGATGAAATTAATTTCATTATGTGACAGGATACTTGATCTATTGCAATTAACACTTTATTGGGATGAATATTTTTGGTTTATTTATTGCTTATTTGTGATTAATATTTAGATTCCACAAATACAATCCAGAATTAATAAGTTATTGTTATTTTAGTTGTTTACCACAGTTTATTAAAGGTGAAATTATTAATAGAATAAATAGGTGTAAACTTTCAGCTGTAATTTGAAGGTAATTTACATCCGAATCGTGTAACCAGTACACAGTTGATACAGGATTTAGCTTTTGTTGTTGTTAATTTGTGATGCAATTTGTATTTTGTGCTTTTTTTGCAGAAAAAGTACTTGAAACTTGAAAATGTTTTGCACGGTCTTTCACAGTGATGTTTGTTGGTAAATGAGACCTTTTAGCTGTAGTCGTGTTTGACACACGTGAATTGTAGAGTGCTTTGACTGAATGCATGTTGTGATGACGTCACATGACACGTCTTGCCCCAAAACTGCAGAAAATCTTTGTTAATATGACCCACCGCCAAATAAGTTCAAGTCGGGTTTCATTCCTTACTTCAGGTGTGGGAGTATCGCTGCCATTTTGACAGCTGGTATCTGATTACAAACTGAACTGATTAGGCTCATGTCAACGATCCAAAAACCTGTCAAAGCATGCCATTCACTATGTGAATCACACCTAGCTAGCAAGGTTTAGAGATCTTTAGACAACCTGACATAATTCTTATTAAACTGACTCCTTACCCAACAGGTAGATTTAAAAGAAATTTGATTAAATATATTTGTGGATTTTAAAGTGGAGGTGTCAAAAGTATGTTATAGGCAGAAAAACTTATTTTGGCCATTCAGGTTTTCAACAGGTTTTCCCAGACCACCGCACATATTAAATTATTTGTTGCAAGATCATTAAATCATTAATTATTATTTATGTGCGACACCTAATCCATCTATCCATCCATTTTCTGTACCACTTATCCTACATAGGTTTGCAGGGAGCCTGGAGCCTATCCCAGGTAACTTGAGGCACAAGGCATGGGACACACTGGACAGGGTGCAAACCCATCACAGGGCACAAACACGCACACCCATTCACATACTACAGACAATTTATAGATGTCAATCAGCCTACAACATGTCTTTGGACTGGGAGAGGAAATCGAGTTACTCAGAAGAAACCCCTGAAACATGACGAGAACATGCAAACTTCATGCACACAGAGCAGAGCTGGAAATCAATCCCCCTACCCTGGAGGTTTGAGGCAAACATGCTAAACACTAAGCCACCTTGCACCCACACCCCTGTGTCACAATAGAAGTCTGCATGATACAGAACAATCTCAATTCATATTGAGAGTCTTACAAGTTTGGCAACACAGTGGGGACTAAGAAATAAAATAGTATCTATAATTCTTGCTTAAAACTGATGCACTAGGTAATACAGTATATTGTATTCTAATCTAAGAGAATGCAATTAGTGTCATGTCATCATCAGCAACGTTGTATTATAGTAGTGCAGGAAGATCTGAGTAACAGCAGATAAGATATTGTGATGTTATATTAGTTGCAGATTTACGCATTTTCCTTATTTCACCAGCATTCAACGGATCGTGCTAAAATAACATCATTCATTATAAGCAATGAAAAAGGACACAATTCTATTTTCATATGTGTGTAAGCAGGTTTCACATATACTGTATGTATTTCTTTATACTCATTACTAAAGTGGCCCTATCTGTAGTATGAAAAACAGTGATACACTTACATTTACATTTATTCATTTGGCAGACGCTTTTATCCAAAGCGACTTACAATAAGCAAAGCGATATATCGAGCAGTGATACTTTGTACTTGTAGTCACGGGAGAACTCAAGGTGCTATCGAGATGAAGTAAGACCACTTTCCTGCTGACAGACAGATTTTTACACTAAACACCATCCTTTGTCCTTTTTCCACAAGAGAGCTGCAGACAAGCCTTTAGAGAAACGTTACCTGTTCTTTTACACTGTGAGAAAATGCTTGGAGTATGATTCCTGAATGCCGTGCTCAGTATTCTTCCTGACAGGAACTCTAGAAGTGCCCTGTTTACTACTTTCTGACATTGGAAGTATTGACTACCATGCATTCTTACTCTCTCTCTCTATGTGTAGAGGTTGCTGATGGGGACACTGGGTCCTTGCCATGATTTCACTCCACTCTGCACAAAATAAATGGCAGTAGATCAATAGCACAGGCAGCTCAGTTACTTCAGGGCAGCATGTTGACTCTCGAGTGCAAAGAGCCTTCATTCTTCTTATCAGATATGATTTTCACTGATAGGATTCTGGAGCAGAAGGCCAGTATCTGATGCTCATATTTCAAATTGAAGATGAAGCATTGTTTTGTCACACAGACACTAGCATTTTGTGTCATAGCTTTGTTTGGGTGCCGAATTTTATTAAAATGGAAATTCCACTGTTTTCCCACTACTGGATCACTTTGCTTTAGATTAAATAGTTCTTTAAATTATTTTGTAATAAAAATAATGCGGATGCTGAGCGTTTTAAGTTATTTCATACTTATAAATAAGGGCACTGGTCAATACACAGGCTTGCGTTTCATAGAACTCAAAAGTGAAATGAAGTGAAACGCCGTTGTAATACTATATAGAATACATATTTGAATACATAGTGAGCGTTATGCTGCTTTCTTAAGAATATATATATATATATATATATATATAT
>JAOUWY010000002.1:12712553-12728643 GCA_025728095.1 Prietella phreatophila | reverse complement strand
ATCTATGCAGAGGCTGAGAAGTCCTAAGTGTTTAAATTCCAATTCAGTCGGTTTGGCTGTTGTCCAAACCACATACTGCTATGATAGATTATTGGTCAACTAATAATAAGTATTAGTCAACTAGTCTATGCATCCCTTAGAATATGAATGCGTAGACTAGTTGACCAATACATTCACTAGTCCCCAATGAACAACCACCAACGAGTCAGGGTGACGGAAAAACTGCAAGGAGGAGTGTTAGCAAATGCATTGAAGAAAGTAAAGAAAGCAGGCTAAATGAACTTTGGTAGAGTAAAAAAAAAAATTCAGACTAGATAAATGCAATTCTATAGTCAACTGAACGATCCTTTCAAAATAATTACTTTTCCCAGCAAAGTATTGTAAACACTGAAGTGTAGAGGTGTGCGTTTTTGTTCCACAGTTTGGTCACCCTCCCACCAGCCAGCTCTCCTCGATCATAGAACAGCTACTAGGCAGGATGGTGAAAGTGGATAAGATAGCCAAGTGAATCATGTCAAACTGCTGCATATCAGGTATAACACACTCTGAGGAAAGAACCAACTGCCCTCTTCTGCATACAGGAGCTTACAGATGCTCTCAACTGGCTAGTGCCACTGTGTTTGACAGGAGAGAAAGAGTATGCCACCTCTCTCACCAAGAGACCACAGCCTCTTTGCTTCTTTGGCTCCCAGTTATGGAGAACTGTGACACTGTTGGGATTTGAACTTGCGACCTCCCAACCATAATATGAACAATTTTTTGGGGGGCCACTTGGGAGCTGAGACTTTTTCGGCTCCCGAAAGATTCCAGTTATTTTTGTTGTCCTATAATTGAAATAAAACATACAAAGTCCTTGCACTGTGGCTCTTGCTGTGGTCCATTTTGTCATAACCAGTGCTGTTGAAAAGAGCACATTCAGTTATACGTATTGCATGTTACCATCCAGCCTCACACAATTTATTGGAAAACAAATGCTGCTCTAGACATGGCATCCTCCATCCAAGGAAGGCTGGTTCTTGAGATATATTCTGCGCTCTGTTGATCTTCCACGTTGCATGCTCTCAGTTCCAGCTGAACCATGGATGTCCATCGCCAGGCAATCCACACAAATGCATTTAAAAGATTGTTATCGCAACAAACATTTTAATATGATACAGATTTATTATTATGTTGAACATTTATTGCATGGATTTATTTCTTATCATCTTTAACAGTGTAGCCTAAGGAAGTACTGAAAATGGTTATTTTATTTGTAGCCTGTGTATGGATGCAAGTGTAGTTTGAGGTGTTTTTTTGCTGTTTATATGCATTAATAAAGCAACCAAAACTAGGCTTGGAAACTATGGAACGCCTTTTGAGTTGTTAGATGACCAGTGAAATGAAGTCATGTGTGGCATGTAATTTGGACATGCACTATATGGCCAAAAGCTTGTCGCCACCTGACCATCACTCGTACATGCCTTTTGAACATTCCATTCCAGATTTAGTCCCTTCTTTACGGTCATACTAACCTCCTCTGTTCTGGAAAGGCTTTTCACTATATTTTGGAGCGTGGCTATGGGGATTTGCCCATTCAGGCACAAGAGTTTTAGTGAGATGAGGCACTGATGTTGAGTGAGGAGGCCTGGGTTGCAGTCAGCATTCTAAATTATCCCAAATGTGCTCAGTGGGGTTGAGGACAGGGTTGTGTGCTGGTCATTAGAGTTCTTCCACTCCAACCGTGGCAAACCATGTGTTCATGGGCCTTGACAGAACAGGTTTGAGCCATTTCGTTATAACGAAAGAAAACTAATGCTACAGTATACATGGACATCTATCGTATACAATTGTAAGCTACAAACTTTATAGCAATAGTCTGGGGAACACCCACATTTGGGTGTCGGGAGTCCACAAATAATTTGGCCAAATAGTGTAGTTTTTTTTGTGCAATCCTGGACTTTTTAAATTATCCATAAAAACCTTGGGCAAGAGATTTCATTTCATGCAGGTGCAGATTCTATGGACATGTCAGCAAGCAGCCGCAGTCTCAGCGGTCATGTAAATGTGATGCAAAGGGAGCAAATCTTTAGTCGGCCTTGGCTGGCACTAGTTCTCCAATGTGCCGGTGATGTGTCAGGGTCAAATGAAAGAGAAATCCTGTAGTTCTGTAGTCGTCCAAGTGAGGAGCCGAACACCCGAGATGCATTGTACTTGCCTGTTCAAGAAGTGGGTCTCTCACAAACACAAAGAGACGCAGGGACACGTTTTCATGCTGTTATGATTCAAACCTATTCCTTCCTGAACCCAGGTTAATCTCGAGGCCGAACAGAACGCACGAGCAGAGATCAGACACAGTGGGCGAGGTGATTAAAGGGAGTGGTCAGTTCAGTGTCAAGTCCTTCTGTCTCTCTCCATACACTCATGTGTGCAAACACGGCCATGGCACAGCTTCTACAGCTCCCTAGCTTCAGGCTCTGGCAAGGAGGAGCCAGCATCACAGAGAACAAAATATTTAATCTGTGAGTCATCTGTGAGTGCGTGTGCACATACACTGACTCAGACTGGTGAAAAGAGAGCCGATGGATCCAGCTCTCACATGTAGATGCATTCAAACTCTCTTAGTGTCCATTCACGGAGGAGGAACTACATCACACTGCTTCTCACGCCCTCATCCGCTTATCTTCACTATTCTTTTCTCCAAGCCTGCTCTCCTGTTCCTACTCTGTGACTCACCTCGCTTCCCATTTCAGTTTGTTCTCCCCTTTTCTCTTCTCCTTTCTGAAATGGAGTCAGGATGTAGCCCACACCCATGTGGTCCACAGTCATTCCTGCCATGCATTTCTCACATATTGCAAATGTCTGAAAGTCCACAGAGAGACTGCTGGCACTGCAGAGAGGCCCACAATCCACGAACACACACACCCCAAGTTCTATGTGAACAATCCATCCCACTGCCTCATGGTTAAACCCATGTGCAATGTGGACTACTTTCCTACATGCACATTCACTCTTTCTCTGTACCACATATACATATATTCTACATTCAAACACTGATACACTACTTTCACACCAGCACAAGTGATTACAACAGAAAGAAAGCTACGTGCAAACAGTTTAAAAGAAGACTTAAGTAAAAATAAAGCTCTTTGAACAAAAAAAATGAAATATGCTGTACTCAACAGTTCTGTGCTGAAAACAATGTTGGGTATTTTGTCAATTAAAAAAATAAATAAATAAATAAAATAAAATAAAAAAAAAAAAAACCCCCGCGCACACACACACACACACACACACACACACCTCAGACTACATTCTAAAAATTCCAAAAGCGCTAATCTGAACTGCATGGTCAGCAATTTAGAAGTGATGCAATGAAGAGCCTTGGCAGTGAAGCATTGCTTCTTGAAGAAATCATCCGCAATCAATCTGCCCAGTGTCTGAGTCACAGGGAACGGGCTTCTCTATTCACATAACCTATACGAATGAAGACTATAAATAAAAGATTCTTACTGAAAGGCAACTTACTTAAAAAGAGGTATAACCGAGAAGTGCAGGGATGACGTCATTTTGTACCTGAACCCAGAAGTTAGCATCACATTGGTTCGATCGACAAAATCCCAATAGGATTTTCCCACAAGCTTTTGGATTATCGCAAAAAATAAGCTCTGTGATCGACAAAAGTTTAAAACACCAACACGTTTTGTCCATCGAGATAACTTTCACAAATGAACAACGTTTAGGACATCTGAAGTCTAAATAAAAAACGGCAGAAATAAAAATCTAACCATATGTTATAAACAAGCTACAAAACATTTTCCATACTATGGATTTTTCAAAAATGTCCACATTTATTTTTTTTATTATTAATTTTTTTGGGGTGGGGGTCTTGAACCAGTTTATCAGTTGATCTTTTTTTTCCAACATTCATTGTCTTTAAATGTCCCAGACAACCTCTGTGGTCCCATTTAGCAACTTGTTCGCAATGGACGATGGAACCAGAAGGGCTAATATTTTAACTCGTTTCTGAGTTTTGGCATACAAAATAACGTCATCCCTGCGCCACCCTATAAGGCTCGAGTCCTATTCGGACAGGACTACTTTTCTAAACGAAGTCCGAGTTACAGTTCTTATCACCCGACGTCTGGGATTCCATGTACCGATTCAGGCGGGACTAACATCTCAGAGTTTATTACAGAGGTAGGAGTGTGTGTTTTGTTCATCTGGGCATTACAGATGATGACAAACAGTTCACGTGATTTAGCTCATCTTGTTGATTGAATTTTTTTTTTTGTTGCAGTGTAGCAAAAACATCTACATGCATACTGAACTGGAGAGCAAGCAGAAAACAAGCGCGTTAGGAAGAGATTCTACAGTAGTTCACGTTGGCCAAAACACACAAGGAAAAGCGTTGTGAAAAAATATTATCAGCAATCACAGACATTTGCATTCGGACGGAAGTACGTTTCTCAGAGGAGCACCGAGTTAGCCGAAAAACACTAGGTAATTTGCTCTGGAATTTTTACAGAGGATGTGTGAGAAAAACAAGACTTGGCAGATTCGAACGGGATTAAAATCACAAAGTACGTCTGTGAGACACTGATTTCTCCAACGTCCCCCTGAAAAACTAGTCCTGTCCGAATAGGATTGGGTTATACAACACCACTAGTGGACACTATTCTGATTGGTCGAAGTTGTCGATTAATTTTCTAAAACAGCAACATGGACGATAGTTCCAGACAGAATTCAATACGGCTATTTGATTTCAACCTGATCTGCTCATTCCAATACGTTATCATTTTAGTAGTAAAAACTTTCACATGGTCTCGCATGATGAACGCTCCGCTTAATCTGATCACGAGCAACGTGCATGGAAGAGGTCTCTTGTGACAGCACTTCTGTGAAACTTTCTTGCTAACACAAAACCTGTGTTTATTTATGCGTCTTATTAACTTCAAGAGCGAGACTTTGAGAGAAAGACTATTTACAGCTTGTATATTATAACTGAGAACAGGAAATAAGTTGTCCTGCGGATGTTCCACAACATTAAATGTTACCATTATGTGACTACAAACTGTAAATCACTGCGGTACACTGAGGAATAAAAAAATAATAAAATAAAATAAAAAACACATCATGACATGCTGTTAAAGTAAAATCCACTTTCCATTGTGGATTATTTCCCAATAACAGCATGCCCCATTGTGTTTGATTCCTTACACAGTTCCTTCAAGTTATTCAAATGCGTTCGCTCTCGTTTCGGTCAACGCTACAAAAGTCTTGGATGCAGGAGCTCTAACGAGGACAGTGCCGGGAAGTCCCCTGTTCAATACTTACGTGCATGTTTGTCTGCCAGGGCGACGAGCGTGGCGGAGATGTCTCTGCGTCTGTAGAAACACACCACTTTGGTCTCCACGTTCCCATTCGCCGTCTGCAAATTAGCATGAGAAGCTGCATAACTTGGACACCATAGTTTAGATAAAAGCCAAACGTACAGGTGAGGATTGAGACAGAATGACAGATTTAGACCTCGGCTGTTCCCTGCTCACTGCTGAAAGGAATGCAGCCACGCTGAGCAAAGAAGCAGGAGATATGGAAAGAAAAGAGGGAGTACAACATTTGAGAGAATGAAAAGTTGTGGATCGGTGAGAACATTGTAAATCAGTCTGTCATGACTGCCAACCACAGACAGACAGACAGACAGACAGCATGGTGCATGAAATGTCTTGCAGAGGACTGGCAACATGCGCTCAAGGACACAGTGATGGATTAATTCCCCCCTCCCCCCACACAATTTCACTCACCTTGTTGAGCTCCTCTATTCTCCTGATGAGCAGCGGGTTACTGGAGGAGTTTTCAAAGTAAACATAATCTGTGGAGGAAAAAAAAAAAAAAAAAGCGCAGACGTCAGTGTTGGTGTAGAGTCTACTCATCAGCACCAATGTCCTCTCCTCCTGAGAGTTACAGACCATTTGTTACACCGGCGAACTAAATGCAGAACTACCAGGCACTAGAATCTCGTACTGCTTCAAAAAATAAACTTTCTGGTTGCACAACATGTCTGCAGCCAAGCAGTGCTTTGCAACAATGAAGCGCTCACTGTTCTTTTATTTATAAAAATGTGTTATAACAAAGAACTTTCTACAGCGGTTGTACCAGTGGATACAACTTGGGCAAATAAATCAATGGAACAAAACATTAACAAATGAACTGAACACATATACCCCGTAATATCTGCACAAATGGGGTCCGTGCTTACGCCACTTGATTTCATACCCCTCATTCCTCCATCCGTTTCTCCTTCAATCCTTATTGCCTTTGGCTTTACTCCAGGCCCAGTGGGTCGGTGTGCAGGTTTAAGGCTCAGTAGGACGCCCTTGGAGGCCTCAGGCTTCCGGTGCGATTTCTGGGCGTAAACTTGCTAGTGTCAGGGCCTCTGGCACACTACCCCACACACACGCACCCAAAAAGACAAACAAAGAGGCCCTGGACTAAACACGGTCTTGGCTGATTGATCTTTTTGTGCATCCAAAGAGACAACTCCCGACACGATAATACTGACCAAAAACAGCTAATTTTGCATCATGATGCAAGAGCAGACAAATCAGTATCCTGTGCACCCAGGACAACCAGCCTGTGTCTAAGCTGTTCGTTTTGGTTTTTTATATTCATAGCAGCTTGGCAGACTAATAGGTTAACGTAGGCTGCTAATATAGATGCACCAGGGTTGTTTCCCCCGCCTCTAGTCAAACAAGCAGCCAGACAAGGAAAGAAATCATTATTGCATTGTTTTATTGACATTGTTTAAACATAACCCACTCCAGTTACCTAATATATTTCACGTTGGTGCGATGCACTTTTATCCTCTAACGAGCTCATAGGATTTTGGGGTTAAATTACATTAGCCACTACTTTTAGCCTACTTAATTAGGTTTCCAAGTTCCTAAAATGCGTAACTGTGCAAGCACATCAGTCAGTCCGTACAGGATTTCATGGAATTTTTTTGGTGATTGTTGCGGGCGAAAATTATGCTGTGGCTTTTTTGTTCAAAAATCTGCAATGCAACTTGCCGAAGTGTTTTTTTTTGTACTTGTTTTTGGCAGAAAACTAACTGAATTGGCGAAATTGCAATTGCACAAAATAGTTTTGCATGGTCTTTTGCGGTGATGTTTGTTGGCAGTTGAGGCCTTTTACGTGTATGACGTGAATCAAAGACAGCTTTGACTGAATGTGGGTTGTGATGACATCCCTTCATGCTTCTTGGCCCAAATCTGCGGTAATTTAGAAAAATTGCAAGCACCAAAATCACAAAATCCTGGAAAGACTGATTAATGTTTCACTTCGGTGTCTAATGTATTTATGATTTGTCCAACCCTGGCATAGTGCTGTCGCTCATCTACCTCACAAGGAAGCGTCTTTAGAGACTTAACTAAATGGTAAATGTGCACTTATATAGCGCTTTTATCCAAAGCGCTTTACATTGTGTCTCTTCACCCATTCATACACAAACACACACACCAGAGCTGCCATGCAAGGTTGCCATCGGGAGCAACTTGGGGTTCAGTGTCTTGCCCAAGGACACTTCGGCATGTGGAGTCACCCGGGCCGGGAATCGAACCACCAACCCTACGATTAATGGACAACCCGCTCTACAAACTGCACCACAGCCGCCCTGGGTAGAGGTGACCCGAACTAAACTAAGCATGGATTTTGGAAACTTTAGTAAAATACACATTCATATTTAGGACTGCGTCCCAACCCAGTATCGTAACCAAATGGTAACGGACTACCTATTGAGGACGGTAGTATGTCGTTTGGTACTTGGTCCAAAGATATATGGTGACTCAGGATATTATTTGTTTCCATTTTTTCTGTACTGCAGAAGCATAATGAGAATAAAAATAACATTGATATAACGGTCACAGTTAGAGTACTAGGTGAAGGAGGAAAACCTTGCGGCTGCATCACAAATCTCACCGCAGACTGCTGTGTAGGCTCGTGTCTCTCAGCGTCAGAGATGGCTCTGTGCATCTCCAGGGCCAAGGAACACAAACCAGTCAACAAAGTCCAAAAAAAAGCTCAAATACAGTGTAGGTAGAGAGCAAAACTATGACTTCTGATCACTTCAAGTGTATGTCATATATTAACCAACTTGTATATTTTGTACTCCAGCCTGTTAAACACGTTAGACACATGGAGGGTGTTGACGTCCTCACCAAGACACTAACTCGGAGTGTCAATAGTTCATTGTTTTGATGTGTTCAGGCATTCCAAAATGATCTGTAACCATGTCCTTTTAAAGCACACCTATTATGCTAAATTCACTTTTACATGGTGTATGTACACAACGGTAAAAATCCACCTACTAATTTTTTTTATTTTTATTCCCCATTAATCATAAAGTGTCTCAAAATGAGTTGTTTTTTTCTCCACTGTGACATTACGTTGGAACAGGCCCCGCCTGCGACTGGTGACGGACATTGCCTTATTACCTACCCTAGAACCTCCCCTGAGTGAGCTGCACACAGTCCAGCATGTTCTCTGTACTGGAGCAGCTATAGTGATAAGAAGATAAGAAGGTCAGCTTGGTAAGCTTTGGAAGTGTTCTGTTGTTGGCTGTAAGAATGAACGTAAAAGTCTTCATGTACTCCCAGCATCAAAGCCACTGAAGATGCAGTGGAGTAGTTCCATTTTTGAGAGAAATGCCCGCCCCCTCTCCAAAAAAAATTGCTAAATTTGCACGAATCATTTAGACCAGATTGCTTTGTGAACGAGGGTCAATATAGGGATTTGCTAAAAAGTTTATTCTCAAGCATGGATCAGTACCAACTGTTCGTGATCTCGCTTCATATCCAGAAGACGTATCGCACTTTATATTGTGTGAATGTTTGCAAATCATCTTTCTGAATGTGCTTGTTAGCGGATTCCACGGCTAATGCGGGTCAAGTCACCATGGTCTCCGATTGTATCCACGGAGACCAGAGCTAGCTATATTGTCATTTTCTGCCGGAGTCTCTCCTTCGTCAGTGTCCAACTCGGATTCATACATATAGGGCTGAACACCGGTATTTACTGCATCAGTCATATTGGTTCTCTTGATTTGTTGTTGCCGCAGTATCCGAAGCACAAGCTGTAAAGGCGCAGCCCTCTTCTGGAAATGGGGCAGGGATAAGCAACTCGTTTGCATTTAAAGGGATGCACACGAAAACAGTATGATATAATAAATGATCCGTGGGGTATTTTGAGCTGAAACTTCAGACACATTCTGGGGACATCTGAGACTTATACATCTTGTAAAAATGGCCATAATGGGTCTCCTTTAAGGATGACAAATTAATCCGGTGTCTGAAAAAAAGTTTCCGGGATTAACACTCATTTAACACACTGAGGCCCTGTTTACACTAGTGCGTTTTCGTAGTAAAACGCATAACTTTTGCAATGGTTACGCCAATCATCTACACTACTCCGGCGTTTTCGACCCTTCGGAAACGCCGAAGACCCTGTTTTAGTTTGAAAACTCCGTGCTCGCGTTTCAGACTAAACATGCATTTTCGGTCATGTAGTGTAGACGGAGATCGTTTCACAGCTGAAAACGCCAGTGTGGACGAGGATCGTTTTCATTTTAAAATGAAAATGCACTAGTGTAAACAGGGCCTCACACTCATCCTCAACAAGTGCTGCATTCATGTTAATGCAATGACAGAAAAGTTGACCAAAAAAATGGAAATTCTGTGGGGGGGGGGTCTCACAACTGGAAAGTTGCCTCTGCCAGCGCTGAATAACCTACACTCCCATTGATGAAACCCTCCATTAAAAGTCCTTTCAAAAAAATAAAAATGTTTTCCACCATGGAAGAACAAACTACATGTTTATTTGCTTATTCCGGAACATGAAACAGCTTGAGCGGTCTTTTTTTCTTTTTTTTTTTGCTGCAACACACCTTGCACTATATTAATCTTTTAAATCCTTACAATACCTCAGAGACCTGACTAAAAACAGCGTGACAGTACATAGAGCATTCGATCCAGCACTGTTTACATGACTTTTACCATCTTACCATGCTACCTTACTATGATGGTCATCATCTGTTCAGCAGTACCCGATGGTCAACGTGTGACTTCCCCAGAAGAAAGCATTAAATACGCAGCATATACAAGTGGACTTCTACTATACAACAACCAAAAATACAAAGATGCCGAGACACAAAAACACCCAAATCATCTATTTTGTTTGAGTCCAGTTCAATGCATGTCAGAGACAGAGACCACACCACTCTGCTGCTGTTTTCTTTTTAAATGAGCTCTACTTCTACCTGAGGCTTTGAGGCCCTGAGCAAAACCTGGCATGGACTCGGATGGGTGAGAGCCTCCTGAGTGGCCTGTTTTGTCACAAACG
The DNA here is from genome assembly GCA_025728095.1 of Prietella phreatophila. Classification (NCBI taxonomy): domain Eukaryota; kingdom Metazoa; phylum Chordata; class Actinopteri; order Siluriformes; family Ictaluridae; genus Prietella; species Prietella phreatophila. The sequence continues at coordinate 12,718,272 of JAOUWY010000002.1, read as the reverse complement.
TGAGGAGCTGCACGACTCATGACCGTCTTCCAACCATCCTACCCTGCATCCTATGTCTACACCCACAGCGTCAGTTAAACCCCCACCTACACTCGGCACCAATCAGCATGCTGCACAGTTGGTGACATCACAGTGCAGTCAAATTTCCTAGGACCCAATACGTGCATGTTGCTGAGCCATAACAAGAGAGAGACAACTTGAATCTAACCAGACCAGAGGTATGGAGAAGTGGGGTAGAGAGAGAGAGACACAGATGGGGAAAAAAAAAAAAAAGAAAAAGATATACAGATGAATGAAGGCAGGGCGAGAGGAAGAGATTCAGACGGGAGATTCCGACAAAGCTGTAGAGAGAAAGAACGTTTCTTGACCTGGCCACATCTTGCACACGTTTAAGTGCAACAGAACACACTCAATCCACAGCTCAGGACATTTAGACTAGGCTCCAAGGGACATCGGTTACTATGGCAATGTCTGTTCATTTAAGCTTATGTTCAGACACACACAGATTTCCAGCGTTTCACTCTGTTTCTCCTTTTCTGCCCATTTTTGACTTCCATCAAACAGGTTTGCTGCAGCTTCCTCAAAACTCACACACCTCGACCTGTAGCCTCTGTATTTGGTCAGCTGTACTCTATACACAGAGACAGAAATAGACCAACTGGATGGTAAGGGCAAAAACAAAAGTGTGTATGGGAGAAGTGAAATCTTGAACAGACTGAAAAACAAAACCAGGCTTAAGAGTCTCTGCCAGTGAAAAGAAAAAAAAACAAAAACAAAGATTAGAGCAACAGGACAAAGATTAGGGCGACAGAACCTTAAAAATACGTCACAAATGTGTTTCACTATCCACAAATCAAACGTCTCAATTTGCGTTATAGCCAACCACGGCTGGGATCTTAATAGAACACGACTGGTCAGGCTCTCAGAATGTGTTTCCTCCTTCCTGTCAGTTACAACGACATCGGTTAGCAGTCTCCAACTATCCCTCTCCTTCCCGATCTGAAAGCTGTGTGTCATCATCTCAAGCCCAGCTGATGAAACAAAAGCATCGTAAAACAGCATCGCCCTCAGGCCAAAGCAACGACTTGTTCATGTTGACGAGTTAAAAATGCCGTTTTTATCCACGACGTCTGAATATATATTCATCTATGAGCATGGAAACATCTTGGAAATGTTCGTTTGAGATTATGGTCCATGTGATTCTTGTAGACTTTTCAGGTGCATGTTCATGCTGCAAATCTCATTTACATGACATTTACATATTATTTGCTTTGTGACACAGTGCATTGTCATGCTGGAAGTAGCCACTGGGAGATGGGTCCATTATGGCCATGAAGGGATGCGCATGCTCAGCAATGATACTCAAGTAGCCTGTGGCATTCGAGTGAGGACTGACAGGTTTTAACGGCCCAAAGTGTGCCAAGACAACATTAGAAGTTGAACGAAGTGGTCTTCTACAGTTATAGCCCATCCTCCTCGAGGTTCGATGTGTTGTGCATTCTGGGATGCTTGCTCACAACAGAGTGGTTATACGAGTTACCGAAGCCTTTCAGTCAGCTTGATCCACTCTGGCCGTTCTGCATTGACCTCTCTAATCAACAAGGTGTTTCCGTCTGCAGAACTGCCGCTCACTGGATGTTTTTTTCTTCATTTGTACCGTTCTGAGTAAACTCTAGAGACTGTTGTGTGTGAAAATCTTCGGATATCGGTACTTTTAGAAATACTCAAACCAGCCTGTCTGGCACCAACAGTCATGCCCCAATCAAAATCTCTGGCAGCACATTTTACCCCATTCTGCCGGTTGATGTGAACACTGCCTGGAACTGCTAGCCTGTGTCTGCATGATTTTATGCATGCAAAAATGTTTTTTTTTATTCTTTTATGGTAAATATTTTGCACAGTGTTGTTTGGAAAAGGTGAAACAGATTCATCAGTCCATACAGGCTTTTGCAGAGGCTTTTTGTGACTGTCGCAGCTAAAAATGTTCGATTCTGATGCGGCTTTTTTCAAAACTTGTGATGTAATTTGCTGAGTTGTTTTTTTTGTGTGTTTTTTTTTTTTTTTTTACAGAAAGCTACTCAAATAGCTGAAATTGCAGTCGCATTCAATTGTTTTGCACGGTCTTTCACAGTGATGTTTACTGGTCAGTGAGAGCTTTTAGCTGTACTAGTGTCCTAGGAGGAACCAAAGAGTGCTTTGGCTGACTGATGACGTCACATATCGTATTGTGATGTCACACGATGCGACACGGCCCAAATCTGGGGAAAATTCATGGTCGTTTTTGAAAAATTGTAAACTCCTGCAAATATTGTGGAGTTTCCTTGATTTTGCATTTCTACGATCGCAAAACCCTGGAGGGACTGATTAGTGATGTCTCACTGATGGAAAGAAAGCCTTCATTAGTCACATATCCATTGCAGTACAGCAAAATAATTTTCTTCCCATATTCCAGCTTCTAAGGAAGATGGGGTAAGACCACAGGCCCCTCAAACAGAAATGGTTAAGGCAGCACTGGGGCTTGAATTTCTGACCTTTTGTTCAGTAAGCCAAAGCCTTAACCACTGTTACCCTGCACTTTATATCGCCATAATACTTAGACAGCAAACTGCAAATGCCAATAACCCACCCCGACCCACAAGCTCTGGAAAACTGAGCTGCTGTGTCACAGAGAGGAGGATGCAAATGGTATTTGTCCCAAAAAGAAAATTCAAGTCTCTGCCACTGGAGCTCCTGAACTATTTCTTTATTATGAGAGTTAAAAAGTCTGGGTGGTATTAAACACCAGGCCTCAGGAATGGTACGTGTGTATTATAGCTGGCAGGAGGCCTTGGAGATGTGGGGAGTCCACTAGCTTCAAGACATTCAAGTTCTTCGATGCTCCCAAGGCCAGGACACATCAAGGCAGCTCTGGTGAGCAGATAAAAGAGTTGAGGATCAACAGCCATAATTTCTTATTGTCTGTTGGCCTCAAGCTCAATGTGGCCTAGTGCTCCACCACCATAGAGCTGTGACATGCAACTCTGCATATTTACATCATTTCCACGGTTGATTGCTGTGGTCAGCTTTGGGTTGCTTTTATTTCTTTATTTATTAAAGATTTTCTTGGCACATTCTGACCAGCGCTGGAGTTTGGGGTGAGCCTCAACTCAAAGAGAAGGCAAACAAAGCCAAAGTAGAACAATGAGCTCTGCAAGAGGAAATTCCGTAAGGCTACCTTTTACCATACTGTTCGGTGAAGACAAAGAAGAAAAGGGAGCACTGAGACAAGCTTTGTCTTCACTCTCCAAGGCATTGTTTTTCAACGATAGCTTGGCATTCAGATGCAAAGCGTCACTGTTCAGGAGGGGGGGGAATTGGCTTTGTGCTGTTGATGGCACAGATTTACCTTGGGCATCTCCACTAATTCAGCATTAAGGAAGGACTCAACAACGCTGTGCTGCCTATGCACTTCAGCTAGGGTTGTACAATTAGTTGCATATTAATCTTTATTAGCAATTTTGGGCTCCATGATTTGCTAAATCACAAAAGGCTCCAACTAATGCATCCACTTAGTAGCATGCCTCCTGCATTAAAATTCAACCGTTACTAGTTGTAAACAACATTACCCATAAACAGAGCTTCAACGAATGAATTAAGCACGGATGCCCAATCTCCAATGAGTGTTCTGTCTGCAGTCTGACGAGCAGCAGGCTTCCCTGCAGAGCGAGCAGAGACGATGTATTAAAATGTGCCATGTATCTCCGCTAACAAGTTAAAGTGAACAAAGCGCTAATATCAAGTCTTTTTTTTATTTTTAGAAATGTAGAGATTGTATAAGGAATCTGTCCTTATGCTGCATTCGGAACGTGACAGATTTGGGTCTCAGGACCCAGATGAGGATGGGTTCCCTTCTGAGTCGGGTTCCTCTCAAGGTTTCTTACTCTTACGACATCTTGGGGAGTTTTTCCTTGCCACCGTCGCCACTCAATGTCTATTGTAAAAAGCGCTATACAAATAAAATTGAACTGAATTTCTACATACGCAGCCTCTTCAGACTGGAAAGCAGTGCTAATAATAGTTTGTAATATTAAAGACAAAATATTTTTAAATATCAATCAATGCTTTTTCTTTGTTGATAACAAAAATGAGAGTTCTATTAGTTCTAATACACTGATTTTGACCAGTTCTGCGCTCATTCTGGAGAATATCGGGCCTGTGGGGGACAGCGGTCATCAATATGTATCAGGTGTTGCAGAGGCTGGAGGTACAGTGGCCCATAGAGGTTCTTTAATGGTCAAAGAGCCTGAGGCCATTTACAGCCTCAACACCACAGAACATTGCAAATGCTGAGTATAAAGACATCCCAATCCACACTACAATCTTTCCCAAGCCTTCACCAGAACAACACACTGATAGAGAAGTAATGTGCCACATCCACAATGAAAGAGCAATTCGCTGATAGAGCGAGCTTTATGTTGGAAAAATAAGATCAGTGCAATTCCATCTTCTATATAATTCTGATATAAAACCTCTGAGCATTTCTCTGCGAGGTTTGTCATATTACACAAAACATCACAGGCAGGACAGACATGCTTCATGTTCTAAAGTCACACTTACAATCCGTATCCCACTGGTCCAGATCACTTCCACCACCATAAACGAGATTGTGAGCATTGCTATCAGAGCTAATACCACCGCGACATTTCTCATGAAACACTGGATAGGAACTGTAGTTGAGATGTTCTAATGTGTCCACGGATACATTTTACGCCATGAAAGTGAGACGCTGACACGGCTTCATCGTGCCCGTTTTGCATAACCTGGCAACAGAGCCTTCCGGAGAGTCGGCTTAGTTACTAATAGTACCCCGATATCAGCTCAAAGCTGATACTCAAAGCTAGGATAGTGGCAATATTTTTTTCTTAATTGATAAAGTGGGATTGCAACATAAAATGCATTAAAAATAAATAAATAAAAAACCACCCAATACCTTATCATTTCAGAAAACTATCTTCCCCAATATACAGATACTCAAATTCAATGGCAATATTGGCCTGAAACACAAAAATGAATATAATTTTTCAGATCCGATCAATTCATATAAATGATTTTGCTATAATTTACAGGCTTTTAATGAATGATATTAATGCTACTTAAGCAAAGGAAATAGCTGTGATCGTACATACTTAATCCACAGGTGATGATACCTTTACAGTTTAACATATGCCATGTCTAGTACCTGATAACACCATAGCTATCTTCTCATTACGAAAACAACTCATGTCCAATGTCAGTACGCACGAGATGTTTCCCATCCGCAAAAAAAACAATAATAAAAATAAATAAATTCACCACAATGAATGCGATAATGAGCAGCAGTACCAGGCTGATATCACTAGGACATGTGTCCTGGAATAACAGATAAGGAACGTATCTACTACACGGTACATTTAATTTTTTTTTCCTTTTTTTTTTCTTCTCAATGAAATATTTGGGAAAGGGAAGGGAGACAAAATGTAAATTAATCACATGTAAATGATTCACATGCATAAATATGAATAACATCAAAATGAATCATATGAAAACGAATAAATAAATTTCCAAAAAAAAAAAAAAAAGTGGAAAAGGTGGATTATAAAATACGTCAGTGGAATATGTCAAATCTGACCCAATACAATATCAGGAAAACATCTGGCCCAATAGATATACTCAAAATCAGAGGTGATCGTGAATTTTTATT
>JAOUWY010000002.1:12674194-12693579 GCA_025728095.1 Prietella phreatophila | reverse complement strand
ACAATATATGTCTCAATATGTTGCATTTAAGCTTAAAAGATCAGAACATTGATTGTGTTATTTATTTTAAAATGAATTGTTATTAATTTCATAAACAATGATTCTGGTGTGGGCTACCCAAACCAACCCATCATACCTCCTACAGCTGACTATAAATAATGCCTTGAAATTTTGAACCACTGGTATTTTAAGTGTTTTGAACCAGTTGAAACGCCAGGCTGACCATGACTATCTGATCTCATTTCTTTGGAAAAGCGTTTTTTCCTCGTGTACTTTGACAAACATTCACTTGACAATGATATGACAGATTTGTAAATATCCAGGCTAAATATAGTGGCCCAGATTATCCAAGCAAGAGCGTGAGGTTCTGGAGGAGAGGGCAGCTCCCTGAGGAAGGATGTGTGCTGAGAGAGTAGCCATTTCTACTTGGTGGAAGCTGTGACAGAGCCATGTGTCAGACTGGGGGAAGAGGAGAGAGATTTACTCTCTAAGAGTGCATTGATATCTTAGGCATAGAGTTAGAAAACCAGGAAAACTAGGACTTGTCTACTTCTAATAAAAAGATTCTTTTTTGATTGTTGTATTTTTTCTGACTATAATATAAGATGAATAGAATGTCCCCTTTTTATAGCTATAAATGACAATATCTTGAAAAGTCTCTCTCTAATAATGAAATATGAAAAGTTGTTAATCTGATCTGTGTAGGCTATTATCAGCCTACAACAGACAGTGCTGCTCTACACCCAGATAGTTGGTTTCTAACGCTCTCTCAAAGGTCTGATAATAACTCTTCTACTTATGGTCTCTCCATAGTGAACTGTGCTCTTAAAATAAACACCAATATCCTCTTCTTCTTTTTTTTAAACAAAGTATTCAAAACTAAAATTGCAGTTCTCTCTCTGGCTCTCTGTCTTCACTTTCTCTCTTTTTCTCTCTTACTCACTCTCATTTAATGGCAACGGGACACATGCAAACAACCACACCCTTAAAATTCCCTGACTATTTTGAGTGTCCTTGTGTAAACATGCACATATACATTAAGGATGCAGATGTTCCAAATGCCACATGAATCGTAATGCAGCCCTCTTGCTGAGTGATGCTATGTAGTGTGGATTTAGATGGAGTCTGCAAAGAGAACAGCGCTGGAAATCCCTAGTTAGCATAAACGTTCACTTGCTCTGGGCTGTTGTGCCAGGAAAAGAAGCGTGTAATCAGTTAGGACAGGGAGGCTTCAGCACCGTTTGGCTCTTAGGTCTCTGGATAAGAACACAAACGAAAAGAGGTATCACTGAAGCATGCTCTACACATTTCACAGAAAATTAAATCTTATTTTAGCAGCCTAAAAACATATATTGCAGCATAATAAGCAGCTGGCCTAAATATTATTTCCAGGGTTAATGTTTCTTCATATAAGTATTTATTTACTTGTGTCCCAAATCAGTATTTATTGCCTGCTTAGGGAGAAATTCTGCCCTACACTGCTTATGCAGCAAGTGTCTGGGTTACCAAGCCACACAAAGCTGCAATCACAGCAAGCTTACTGACTCGGAAACCCCTGGCACTGCAAAGCTGTAAACACCACAGAGACTTATCTGCATACAGTCAAATAGTCAAAGCAGATGTGTAGGTTTTACTTTGGTGGGAAGCTTTTTAAAATAGTGACTTAACGGTTTACCCAGTCTCACGGTTTGAGATGGCTGAGAAACAGGATGTGTTAAATTTATCTACAGAATGATGCTAGGATCTGCTCAGTGTCATCAGACAGCATGTGGGTGTGTGAATAGGAACATTAACAGTTTCACACTATGGTAACACTTCTTTTCTTTTTCTTTTCTTTTTTTTGCTGAATGATAAAGGCAGAAAGAATTGGAAGCATAGACACAAACAGAAGAAAAAAGTTGGTTTAAAAAAAGGATGGCTATTTGTGACCAGTGGAAACATTGCACAAGGGAGTCCTAGAAATGACCAGTTTTACAGTCTGACCCTAGGAAAACAAGTAAGGAAGTGATCTAAGCACGACTAGGACGTGCCAGTGTCCTTCTGAAAGATTTCACACGGCTAACGGGTCTGGCGTGTCCTGAAGAATCTCTATTCATGAGCAGTGAAAGGAGCTTTTGTTGCACACCAGCTCAAGGATGGAAAAACAGGGAGACACAGACCACTCTCCTCGGCCCTCTCTGTGGATGTCCCAGACCGGCAAGCACACTGTGATTGACAGGTCGCCCGACCTATGAGCACAGTGGACAGTGTGGGCGGAGCGTTCAATCTGTCACGTCTGATGGGCGGAGCTATGCAAATATAGAGCCTCGAAGCGGGATGCTCCATTAAAATGCTTCTGGCGCGCGCCTGAGAAAAGCTCAATATTGAAGCTGAGCCCCAAACAGCAGCATCTGCGTTAAAAAAAAAACACAAACAAAGCAAAACTGGAAACAAGCATGGCGTCAAAGTGTCCAAAATGCGAGAAAACGGTCTATTTTGGTAAGTTTATTCAATGACAATTTCTTCCCTAAATTTTAACCGGAATTTTGAGTCTGAACACGTTTAATATCTGTTACTGGACACAGTCCAAATGTAAGGTGGCTTCATCTTTGTGTCTCGCTTTTGTACAAGCAGCTGAATTAAAGCAGGCTGGAATACACTTCTGTACAAGCTCCACAGGGCTCAGTGTCGCTCCTTAGACATTCAAGTCACTCGTAAATCACCTCAGCGCGTGAGCAACAATACTTTCTGCTATTAGCTGATGAGATGCGTTCACTTTACACTTTACACAGTGACGTCATTTCCTGCAGAACTGAACATTTCTGCTCTTTAAAGTACAAACCTCTGTTTACTTTATCAAGTGTGAACGAGAGGAGTACACACACACACACACACACACACACACACACACACACACACACACACACGACTGACTTGCAGTGTGTTATAATCTTTCTTCATTTTTATTAGTTGTATTAGCTAATGTTGACACTAGATCAGCAGTTATATGAATTATATGAACACCCCTCTCAGGCAGAGTCATGTGTTTAATGTTGTTACTGTTTTACTGGAGAACCCCCCTCGGGACTGTTTGTTTTTAATGTCATTTTCATACAAAGTCCAGTTTCAGAGACTTGGTACTGGATTGAAAAGGCACTTTTGTGTTTTCACGCCCAAAATGAATGATCGATTACCACTGTAGTCTAGTGTACTTCCTGATGTACGTCCCCTGCAGTCTGACCGTGCAGGACCATTTAATATCTCCATCCTTTCTCTAGGACCCTTTTCATTTGATCTTATTTCTGAAGTGATCCAATGGTACGTTATCTGTGTGGTGAACCTATTCTCGGATATTAAACTGTAACTCGTCCTATCAGTCACACTGTCATGTAATAAAATCAATTAGGTGAATGGAATCAGGGTTATATAACAGCAATCGCAGCCTTACAGCCGTTCATCCTTTATACTCGCATAAGCAATGTCCCTCGAGAGACCGTTTGGTTCTGGTATTTGCGTGGTTACTGCAAGTTTGTACTGGAAGTCACGGGGGTCTTGACACTGGATTGTTTTATTTTGTCAGAGTCCGATTTCTAATTGGCCTTTTTTTTTTTTCTTTCCTTTTCTTTTCTTTTTCCCCCCATCTACAGTGCTGTGTTTAGAGGCATTGTTTCTTTGTACATGGTTCAGGCTGTGGATGCATTTAGATTTTACAAAACCCCAGACCCAATGGTTTTGTCTGTGTCATGGGGTGCTGGGCTGGATCAGTTAAATAGTGTGCTAATATTAGCGTCCAGCTGAAGTCATGGCAGCTGTGGTCACTGGGGTGTGTCCCACTCCTCCCTGTCTTGGAGCCACCCTTAATGTCTGATGACGGAATTTCTGAAAGGTTGCCACCCTTATTATATTATATAATATTATACACACAGTGGGGTAAATAAGTATTGAACGCATCAATATAAAAAATTTTTCAGCAAATATTTCCTATGAGGCTATTCACATGAAATTTTCACTAGACTTTGGTATTAACTCAAGAAATCCACACCTATAAAGAAATCCAAACATTAAACTCCATAAATAAAGTCGTGTAATAAAGTGGAATGACACAGGAAAAAAACACGCTAAGAGAAAGAAGTACTGTAAGGCAAGGAACCAGCTGAAATCCGTAATTAATTATACCTCCTATCTGTGCATATTAATATCAGCTGCATTAATAAATTGATGGTCTATAAAAAGACTTTTCGTTACCAAGGTGTCACGCAAGAAACATCTCATGATGGGTAAAAGAAAAGAGCTCTCCCAAAACCTTCGCAGCCTTATTGCTGCAAAACATAACTACTTCAGTTTGCTGGAGAGAAGATCTGTATTCTGATTAAATACTGCTGGACATCTAAAGAAACATATTATTCCATATAATCCATTAGAAAGTCGGTGCTTTCGAGTTATTTCATCTTTTTACAGCTTGGCACCAGGAAAACAAGAGAGGAAGTGTCCTGAGAACTATTGAGACTTTCCATTTACTAACTGGTAGCATGTTCGGAATTGAACTGAGCTGTGGGGTTGTAAAACGGGAGGCAGATTTTACCATGCGTCCTCTTTATGTACAACCTGCTATCCCAAATGGTCTTTTCAAATGAGATTCTACACATCATGTATCCTGTTTAAAATGCAAGCGGTAAACCACTGTGTTTGAGGAGGCATTTTAAATGGTTCAAGCGACAGTTTTATTATTCTACCTTTTCCTTTATTGGTGAAAGATTCTGTAACTGTGCTACAGCTGTTGTAAGTATTAGTGGGAGGCTGCTGCTTTTCAAATGAAAGGCCAAAAAGCCGCATTTCTCATTAATTGTCTTCAGCGCTTCCTTTATGTAGGGTTGCAATTATATTTAGAAATTCTCTTTTAATGTTATCTTTTGAGTTTATTTAAATATTTCTTTCATGCTTACTTTGCTATATTTGAATGTAGCCAAGTAAGGCATTTGGGGGGGAAAGGGCTTTATGCCTATTCCAATGCGTCAGTCATCACACACCTACCTCATTATTTGGCAACATACTACCATTTGTACATGAAGCATTTCATGAATCAGCCTGATGTAATTCGAGTAATTTTTATAAGCTTGCATGTTGGTCTTTTGTATAACTTTGCTGATTGTTCTTTTTCATGTTCTCTGTAATGAATACTGTTGATGTTGCATGTTGTGAGAACACAAACCGTGATCATGCAAAGGTTTAATATTTGATAAAATAACTGTACAGTATTAGCTAACTTAAGATTTGGCAAGAAACTATTACAGTAACTTTCAATTATTTTTATTTGTTGTCTGTGAATATGGTAGCTCATTGAGCATGTTAATTTTGTCCCTTTATTATGGAACGTTCTAGTTGGTTTGGGGGACATGTAAACTTCTCCAATCGCTCATAATGGTTAACATTCAGAAATTTTGTGCACCCTCCTGTTAATTTCTGAAGGCTGTTTTTCTGTCTTAGTTTGCTGATTCCATATTGTGATCATTGTAGGGCCCTACATAATTAATGCTTGAACAAGGGCCTGTTATGGTGACTTTCCCTCAGTGAGGAAACCCCACCTTGGCTGGCACCACAGTGGTCTTCTGTAGCCAGGTTTGAAGAACCCTTTGCATCAGCCTGAGAAGGCCAGACACATCTGCACACCAGAGAATTCCTGCCACACCCAGTGCTACTGCTATTTAACGCCCACGTTCAGAAACCAACTCTGACTGGAGCTCAGACCTCACACTAAACTGACAAATTTATGATTTGTTTGGAGATATTAGTAGCATGTCTCCTCTAAATTAGGTTAAGGCCATGAAGCTTAGTCGGGAGTGCCTTCATAGATCAGAAGCGGCACAGCTGTTAAAGTGGATAATGTTATTTCAGAGCAAACGTGCTGTTTATGAGACTGGAGAGGAAGCACTGGAATGGCTCAGTTTTGTCGAGGTTATTTATGCTGTAACTGCACTGTCGGGACTCCACGTTTGTGCAGGGGATGTTTAGTCCCACGTCCTGACCTATGAGATGAGCAAATCATGTTGTAATCAGTGCCCTATAACTGGAATGCTGTATGGGCCCAGCTGGCATGCGTTCAGAACAGAAGTCAGAGCTGGGATTGGAAGGTCTGATGAGGAGTTCAGCTTTGCAAATATTGTTGGAGGCCCTGCTTGTATTTGCCTGTGATTACACATTATCCATTTGCTAAATGCAGGGTCAGCAACCAAGAATTGTATTTTTTTTTTTTTTTTTCACAGCCTCCCTCTTGTTTTTCCTCAGTCTCTCTGGCATAGGTTGTTGGGTTGCCAACTTGCTGTTGATAATCATGGAAAAGCGATTAGCCTACCAGGAAAAAGATCCTCCTTTCAGTGAGCCCTGTAAAGAGCCTCTGTAAATTACCAGCGCCCTGCCATTTCTCCTCTCCCCATTACCGACCTAAATATGCCTCTTAAATGATTCCCCTACTTGGATTATCACAGACCACACACAAACGTAACCACAATTAAAGTAGTTGCTAATTCTGTGAATGTTCCAGTGTCAAATGAACGAACGAGAGGCAGGGTATTCATGAAACTGTTTGCACTAAAAGAGTCTCTAACAGGGATAACTACCTCTTATATGGGATAATGTAATATGTTTAGATATTTGCTTTTATTTGATATGCAACAGAAGAAACTTTAATGCTAGGTCATACTTTTCATAAGCAGTAATATATGTGCAACATGCAACACAAGAATTTCTTATCTGTAATCAGGCATGCATGTTGTGCTCTATCCAGTACACTAGATAAACCCTGATATCCCCCATGGATAATCTTACATGGTGCTTCACTGGTGTCCTGTGCATTGGTGTCCTTCATTCCAGGAAACATGACTCCATAATGCAATTCTAACTACTACAGTGTCCGCAGTGATGGGTACATCATTATCTGGCATGAAGATGACTCGTGGTGACCACCAGGCTGACTGGATATAACTGAAATGATGGATTTATGCAGCTAGTGCAGCTTGAATTATGTATGTGTATAAGAAACTGGATGGGGGCCATCTGAGACGGTAATTACTGCATTGTACAATGGTCGCTGGTCTCTCACAATAACATTGAACTACAAGTCAATATGTCTGCTTTTTCTCCCACTTGGTCTTCTTGGGCCTGGCACTGCCATCGGTCTCACTCCTAATGGCTCGGTGAACAGATTAGCCTCTTGTTTTATTAGCAATAATTGGTGCTGTGGGGAACTGTTCTACCACTGAATCTCTAGACAACAGGTGTAGCTTTGTACACATGGAGTAGGTGCGTTATTACCATGCCCTTGCTGGAGTCCAGCACTTTTTTGTGCTGTTATTCATTTCACTTCAACATGAAAATGATCCCTGTTCCCATGAGAGAGTCTGAGGAGGCAGTGGAACTAATGGACCTAAAACAATACTCCCTCTTCAGGCAGAAAAGCTATGGAAGAGGAGAGACCTGGAGGAAATAGCTTGCCCTCTTTGACCGGTTGTGCCCGGGTCTGATAAGAGGAGGTGTTTCCGCTGGTGGACGCAAGCTGCCCCAGCATGACCCCATTCTGCATTGTGAACAAGGAGATTTATAATGGGAAGGAGTATTCTTAGGACTGGGGTTATGCCACTTGGGACACTCCTGAAGGGACAGAAACCGTCTAGAGGAAATGAGGTGATTAGGATACAAAAGATTCAGAATGAGACGTTGACAACTTGGGTGTCCAGCTGCAGCTTCAATTTTGCATTCAAGTGTATCAGCAGGAGAAATGTTGATGTACATGATGCAAAAACAAAGCTGCAGCTGCAACAACAAGGCAATTTCCTTTTTTTATGTTAAATGGTGCACTAAAATTTTGTATATATTATGAACATCCAGCGGGGTCCAAAGATCTGAGACCACAGCGAAAAATCTGATTTTATTTTTTATTGAAATTGGAAATAACCCGAAGGGTTTAGAAATTGGAATATTTAACACAAAGAAAGTAAATGTTCAGTATCTTGACTGTTCAATATTCAAGATTCTGCACTATTTCTAGGTCCCTATTTACATGCAAGCAAATGTGTGATTAACCATGTTAACTGATTTGTATAAAAGATCAGATTTTCCTCATGTCTAATGTCTTTTATTGAAGCATGTGTTCAGACTTGTTCAGACCGATGGATTTGATCTAAAATGGATCATAAGGTTTTACAAAAACTTGTGACGTTCATATCAGCTTGAGTGCACATGGTCGTTAAAGCAGAAAGGGGATGTGCCAAATATGAAAACTCTGAAATTCATGCAAATATTTCACAGATTCTGCTTTTGACTAAAACTGTTGTCAGAATAATTTGGAATAAAAATTGTTGTATTAAATTAGAAAAGAATGCAAAATAGAAGCATTTTCACTTGTGCTCACAGACTTTTGAACTCCACTTGAATGGTCAACCATTTCCAAAGAATTTAGCCATACATCATTTCATATTAAGTGGTACAGCAGGTAGTCTGGTTGCTTCAGAGCTCCAGGGTCTGAGTTTCAATGCTTACCTCTGGTTACTGTTTGCGTGGGATCTCTGTCTATATTGGTTCCCTCTCGGTTCTATGGAAAAATATCACCAGGTGGATTAGCTACTCTTCACTCCAAGGGGACATTTATACGTGTTTGATGGACTGTCATCCCATCCAGGTGTATCTGTGTCTTGCACCCAATGTCCATGGGATAGACTGAATTTGAGAATCTCAGACAAGGAGTAGAGTTCTGTTCATTGCCATATGTTGAATTACCAAGCAAGCAAGATGCATGGAGTAGAATTATCGAAGTTGATTTCTTTATTGAAAATTTAAAGGTGCTGCAATTGAGTAAAAAAAAAGTCTTTATATCCTGATAGCTATTAAAATAAATGCTCTGAGGAAAACAAATCTTTAACTTACTTGGGCTCTTATGACTCAAAAGTAGAGTTACTGATGTATCGTAGTGGCAGAGAAGGATGATGTTCCTGGTGTGACAGCTTGGACTAAAATTATGTATGAAGTGAAAATTGCAGCAAAAAAATGCATACATCAGGAGTAAAGTGCTGAGACTTGAGACAAGTGTATGAAACTTCTGCAGCTTGCTTTACTTCTGCAGAATAATTAAGTGTCTTAAAGTTCTGTTGTAATTTTGTTATATATACATGCACAACATATGCATTTGTGTAGCTGCGATTGTTGCTTGCTTGGATGTAGATTACAAAAGAGCCATTGTTGGTCAAACCTTTCAAGCATTGATTCAAAGCATGCTTTCAATGCAATTTTTTTTTTTTTGTAAAAATCATTCAAATTGGCAATGCTAAGTTTCTTGACGAGGTGTGGCACAAAATCTGGACCTACACCAGCACTTCCTGGTTAAAGATGTGACATGTTTCGATGAAGGAACTAAAATAGGGCATTTTGACCAGATGTGGTCAAAATCACCAACATTGCTTACAGCAATGTACTTATTTTAAGTACTTCCTCTACAGCGGTGCCAAAAATGGCTTTTGATGAAGTGCAGGAAACCACGTTTACAAGATTTATCTTCTCACTAGAGCAAAATATAAATCCATAAAATTCTGGAATGTAGCCAAATGAGCTTCATTCCTAGGATTTAAGGAATTGGGTAGAGTAACCACTTTGGCTTGCTGATGGGTCTAATAAGAATTATTAACATCTGTACTTCTTTTCTCTTGCCTGGTCTCTTTCTGTTCTTCCTTTCCTCTCTCTCGCTCCACTAGCTGAAAAGGTGACCTCTCTGGGGAAGGACTGGCACAAGTTTTGCCTGAAGTGTGAACGATGCAGTAAAACCCTGACAGCTGGAGGCCACGCTGAGGTGAGCATTTCTAGCATATACTGTGTAAAGGAGAACATTGAAGGGTCCATGCTACTATTTTCCCAGGGTAGTAGGAAGAACTACTTTGTCAATCAGTCCAGAATATAAGACTCATCCTAAAATGTTGTCAGAGGGAAAAAATCCATCCATCTCCTATACAGCTTATCCTACAGGGTCGTGGGGAACCTGGAGCCTATCCCAAGGTGCATGGGGCACAGGGTGGGTATACCCTGGATGGGGTGCCACCCTATCGCAGGCACAATCCCGTACACATTCTCACACCCATTCATACTCTGCCATTTTGGACACGCCAATCAGCCTACCATGCATGTCTATGGACTGGGGGAGGAAACCAGAGTACCCAGAAGAAACCCCCGCAGCACAGGCAAAACGTGCAAACTGCGTGCACACACAGGACCATGGCAGGAACCCCCAGCCCTGGAGGTGTGAAGCAAACCGTGTGCCCAGGAAAAATTTTGTATACTTTTTTAAATAAATCGTATTGTAATTATAAAGACTATTATGCTGATATTGAACATCCCTTCAACACAGTAATGATTTATAATCCCACTATCGGGGGTCACCCAGAAGAGGATGGGTTCCCTTTTAAGTCAGGTTTCTCTCAAGGTTTCTTCCTCATATCATCTCTTTACACGATCACCTCTGGCTTGCTCATTAGGCATCTAAACAAAAATCCACTTTGGATTCTGTAAAGCTGTTTTTTGACAGTATCTACACTCACTGAGCACTCTATTAGGAACACCTGTACACCTACCCATTCATACAATTACCTAAGTAGTCAATTGTATGGCAGCAGTACAATGCATGAAATCATGCAGATAAAGGTCAGCAGCTTCTGTTAATGTTCACATCCGTCAGAATGGGGGGAAAAATGTGATCTCGGTGATTTTGACCATGGTATGATCGTTGGTGACAGATGGGCTGGTTTGAGTATTTCTATAACTACTGATCTCCTGGGAATTTGACCAGTCTCTAGAGTTTACTCAGAATGGTAGAATAAACAAAAAGAAAGAAACAAAAAAAAAAATCCAATGAGCGGCATTTCTGTGGACGGAAATGGCTTGTTGAGGGAGTTCAGCGGAGAGCTGACAGAAAGGCTATAGTAACTGGGTGGGTAGGCCACAACAGCAGAAGCCCATATTTGGTTTGACTTCTTTCAGCCAAGATCAGAAAGCTGAGGCTGAAATGGGCACATGCTCACCAAAACGGAACAGCTGAAGACTTGAAAAATGTAGCCTGGACTGACGAATCTCAATTTCTACTAAGGCGCACAGATTGTAGGGTCAGAATTTTGGTGCCAACAGCATGAATCCATGAACCCAACCTGCTCTGTCAACAGTCCTGGTTGGTGAAGGTGGTGTAATGGTGTGGGGAAGGTTTTCATGGCACACTTTGAGCCTCTTAATACCAATCAGTCATTGTTTGAATGCCACAGCCTTTTTGAGTATTGTTGCTGACCATCCGCATGCCTTTCATGAACATGACCATGAGTTCTTCAGTGGCCCTCCCATTCACCGGATCTGAATAAAACAGAACACCTTTGGGACGTGGTCGAACAGGAGATTCGCAGCATGAAAGTGCACCTGAAATATCTGCAACAACTGTGGTATGCGATCTTTTCAACAGGGAACAGAATCCATCCATCTTCTACCGCTTACTCCTTGTCCGGATCACGTGGAACCTGGAGCCTATACCAGGAAGGATCGGGCACAAGGTGGGGTACACCCTGGACAGGGTACCAGTCCATTGCAGGGCACAATCTCTCACACACACACAGGGACTAGAATGTCAAAGGAATTTCCATCAGCTTATGGAATACATACCATGAAGAATTGAGGCTGTTTTGAGAGCAAAGGCAGGTCCTACACAGTATTAGTACAGTGTTCCTAATAGTGTTTGGTGTGTGTATGACAGTGTGGCCCTAGTTCAGTACCATTTTGTTTCCTTTACTACAGTCTCTATCTTAATCAGTCCTGGAAATATCTGCCTGTAAGTTCATCCTTATGAAGACGTCAAGGCTAGGTATGTCCTTTCTGCTTAAATTTGATGATGTAGCAAAAACCTCCGTCATTTTGTTATAGGCTGCGAATTGTTTTCTGACCTGACTGAATCACTTTTTCAAAAGTTTGTTATTGTCAGTCTGCTGTGATTGACTGATTTTAATTTTTTTGTTGTTGTGCTTGATTGTAATTGAATTAAGCTATGAGGTGGCAACACTACCCACTACACCACAATGCAGTTTTTATTATCCAACTAAGGGGCAGGAGAAGAAATCCTGGTGACTGCTATATCAGTAGCCTACTGGTCATCTGTCAAAAAAAAAAAAAAAAAAAAACTTTTACCCCAGGCGACTAATTTGTCAATCCATGCATCAAATGTGGAGCTTATCTGGCCACGGTAAGTGTGTCTTTTTGAGTCCCACTGTTATGGAAATGAGTATCAACAATCATGATTATAGGATATGTTTTCCACTTTAAGACTGATGGCACTATACCTTTCTTCAGTGGACTTTAGAGCTGTGTCCTCCCCCGGCCTCCATCTTGTGCCCTGGGTCCCCTGGGATGGGCTCCAGGCTCCCTGTGACCCTGTGTAGAATAAGTGGTACAGAAAATGGTTGGATGGATAGTTCTAGGTGGATAGGTTCTGTCATAATAGCAAACAATTTTCTAGATATTACTGTGATGTGGTTTGGCATACAAAAGTTCAGTTATAAGACCTTCTCCTCTTGAAAGACTTTGGGGGTTCATGAGTCTGCGCTCTTGGAAAACCTGGGGTTGGGTTTCTGATGGAAAAACCATGGCAAAGACTTTGGTATTAGGTTGTGGGAAGTGAGTGGGCTGGGACCTCCTAATTCATCTCACTGGTATGTGTAGAGAAAGCAGCCAGCCTCGAAATGAAATGAATCCCTGCTTTGAGTGGTAGGCTGGGAAAGCCATTGCAGCAGAGACTCATTGATGGCACGAACAGTGTGCAATGAACTTGTACTTACAGTATTTACCCTGTTCAGTAGTCCTGATGAATAAGAATCTGCCCTTTCTCAGTCTTGACCATGTGTGGTATAACTATCCGGTATAGTGAGATTGTAGGCATTTTTGCAATTTTTCCCAGCAGACATCTGCTGACCGAGCCACTGGCCTTGTTCATGATTTCCTCCTGACATCCTCTCACAGCTGGCCAATAGTTGTTTCCATGATGTCTACATCCCAGTCACAGAAGTGAAGGTTATTCATATTCAGCACACACCTGTTTGTTCTAGTTTATGAATCAACAGAACCCTAGTAACTGCTAACAGAGGTAAAGAGAAAGGGGAGCCAATGTCACGGGACAACAAGTCTTTCTTTGGCTTTTAAACCCAAATGGATTGGTTCTGAAGGTGCTGCATACAAGCAGAAAGATTAAAATGGAAACTGAGTATCTAGCAAAATGAAAGCCACAGCAAACAAAAACTTGCACTCAAGTGTGCACAAGTAGATTTAAGACTTCAGACACCATCATACTTATAACAGATGGAGATATTGGTGTAAACCGCTGCCAGGTTTTAATTCATGCCTTGCTAATATTTTTCTGCCTTTTTTAATTTTTTTTTTTTTTACAGCATGGTGGGAAACCTTTTTGTCACAAGCCCTGCTATGCTGCCCTCTTTGGGCCAAAAGGTGAGAACGGAGTTCATGACCACATACAAAAACTAGTAGTGAAATAATCAATGCATCAGTACCATTTTAATACCAAGTATGATTGAGTACATACTGATACTTGTTGATAAAGATGCTGTTACTGAAAACAAAATGAATACCCTACTTGATAGTAAGCAATCAGGGGCATCATGGGAAATTTTATTGATCTTTGTTTATGTTGGTTGTTGCTGTATGCTGCCAGCACTGAACTCATTCTGAATTTTAGGTTTGAGATGTTCTCGCATTTGGTCAGTAGCTTTAAGAGAGACCGTGGGAGAGGCAAACCTGAGCATTCAGAGCAGTAGCAGTGAGCGTGGTACTTGGCACAAGGTGCCATGAATTGCACATTGATTCACAAGTGGAGACCTGAAGCCTGCATGTCTCCGTGCTCAGAGATGAAGTGCTCACACATGTGACCATTTCTTCATGCTTTCCTGCTCCATGCTCACAAATACACTGCTGATACTGCTCTGCACATTCAGATCTGCATTCAGACCTTCATATTCTCTAGATGTTTCATCTAGTTGCTTGTATTGTAGGCAGATGCTGAAGCATTTCCTCTTAATATTTTCTCACAGCACAGTTTGATTTGATCGCCATCATTAATTGTAATTGTGGAATATTTTAAGGTTGCTGTCTTTTTCTGCCCTGTTCATTAGTGTGACAGTATACACTATGAAGACACCCACTTCACCCAATATCACATGGTAGTTGGGTGGTATCAGACCTTTTTATTTATTTATTTATTTTTAAAAAACCAATTCCCGCTGTAAGAGTAAATCACAAAGGATAAATGGCTGTCAGTACAGTTTTGTGTGACAGAGCGCCCTCTGCTGGACAATACATGTTAGATGTTTGTTAAATTGATGTTTGATGTTAGTGACTTTATCAATATTATTACTTTTTGGATTGAAATATTTAGGGTCATAGATGAAATGGCTTTTCCAAACTAAACTGAACCTGAACTAAAATATGAAAGATGTTTAACTTTATGCTCTTATTGTGTTTTCATTTGTGTGCTTGTGCAGGTGTTAACATTGGGGGTGCAGGCTCATATGTGTACGAGGCACCCATAAACAAAGACCCAGCCCCGGTTACTGTGGACTCTGCACCCAAACCTGAAGAGAAGCGGTTCCCAGCACCCAGCAGACCTCCTTCTAAAGGTATAAAAAGATTTGCTTAGACTGTATTCACATAAACTATGTTCCTCTGGGGAATTGCCCAGGCCAGTGAGCCCAGCTTTTCCCACAACTGCAGCCCAGAAGCCATAATCAAACACTTTCATTACTGGATACTCCATATGCAGTAAAAACAACAGAATAGCACAAAAGGAAGTCTCTGAGTGTCTGTATTTGTTTTCTCTTTTCAGCTGGAAGCATCACTACCTTTTCTGGGGAGGCAAACATGTGCCCCAAGTGTAATAAGAGGGTCTACTTTGGTAGGTAGCTCAGTCTCAGGTAAATTTGTAACCTGTAGTCTAGCACTTGGTAATATGAATCTTAATAAAACTTTGTGTCTTGGCAGCTGAGAAGGTGACGTCCCTGGGGAAGGACTGGCATCGGCCATGCCTGCGCTGTGAGAGATGCAGCAAGACCCTGGCTCCAGGGAGTCATGCAGAGGTGAGGAGATGAACACAAAAGACTGAGCAGATAAACCCATAGTTTCTCTTTTTTAAGAGATTGGTCATTTAGAGGCAGGATGATATAAGAGGTTCTATGCAGTGATTCTGCCTTATGTTCACGGTTGCATGAAGTTATTTTTAATACAAAATTGTAACAAACTGTAACATTTCATTTTAACGTGTGAAAAATAAGATTATGGTTTCAGTTACCTCGGCGCTGACTTTTTCAAAATGCAATTTCATCTATAAACTTCTACCCTTTGATTTATTTATTTTTTTTACCTGCTGAAGTTCCTTATGCCAGTGTTTTGATCCCTTTTGTGTCCAGCTGTGACTCCCTGGATTATTCGACTCCCTCCCTTACCTCCTTCTCTCCTTTCCCCCATTTCTACACACAAGGGACACGAGCCTCATAGTAATCCGCTACTGTTTAATAGACGCTACATTAGCTACCACTCCTAGCATGTTTTAACGTTCTCATACATGACTGCTACCAAACCCTCAGAAGAACATAGCGTTGTAATTAATAAGCTTTTCCTTTAATCGTCACCACTGTGCATTTTTAAATGGACGATTAATACAATGATGGCTAAGCATACTGTGAAAATTTTAACCTGTAAAACTCCTAGCAGAAAAAGTATCCAAATCCTGATGTATTTGCTTTATTTTGTCAGCATGATGGCCAGCCTTACTGCCATAAACCATGCTACGCTGTCCTGTTCGGGCCAAAAGGTACAATCTATTTTTACCCTCTAGGTGGAGCTGTTCAATACATTATTCTCTTCAGCATGCATGATTTCAAATGGATTCTAAAAATACATGCCTAGTGCATAACCTCGAGAGGAGGCACACGCACTTCTGTAAAATGAATAATTATTAAGAAATAATCTAAACAAATTTTTCAGCTTATTGGCTGTTTTACGTCTGTGGGAATGACCCTTTGTCATATGACTGGATTGTATTATTGTGGTGCTTTCAGGAGTGAACACGGGTGGTGTCGGCAGCTACATTTATGACAAGGAGGTCAACCCAGAGGCCCAGCCATGAGCTGACGACTTCAAAACGTGTCTGCACTAGAGTCACACATTACCACTAGACACAGCCACTACATTCATACAGACGCTCTCTCTCTCACACACACACACACACACACACACACACTCTCCACCACATTCCTCAGCCTCCAGCCACACCGACTGAGAGCAGTGCCAACTTGGACATCTATGGAAACCTGATGCCACATTCAGTGACCCTTCACTGATGGGTGTGTAGTGACTTCATCCTTTTATATGCATAGATGCTGTTAGTCTGACCACACTGTTCTGGATATTCCTTATGGAGTATGGTAATCTATTTAAAAGTTTTACAAATGGATCTTATGTATGTTCTCCAACTCATTATTCTTGTTCTGTTGTACTATGCTATTCCACAATAGGGTGCTAGTTACAATAACGCCAGTCATGCCGCACTGTAGAAAAATATCTATGGTGGTTTTCCAGCTGAATATAATGGGGGGGGGGGGGTTCTGAAAACGTTTTATGTATAAAGGATTTGGGTTTTTTAATACCTTGCTGACAGGCATATTGGTCTCACTTCTCAAACCTCTTTGCCCAGGTGCAGCGCTGCAGTACTAAATCTACAATAAATAGTCTACCATAAATCTACCAGATATTTACCAACCCAGGTTTACACTTTGGCTGCCTCACAGCATTTCTAACTCAACAAAGATGTGTACAAAATCTACAGTCAAATACAGGGTCCAATCTTATTTTTATGAGAGAAACCAAACTTTTCTCCTGGTGGTTGTGAGGTAGAAGGGTGTTGTGTGGCTTTATGATGGATCTCTGATCAAGTAGCTGAGACTAGTACTTGTAGTAGATGACCATTTTATGTCCATCAAGTGAAATGTATCAATAATTTGTTTAATGTATTACATCAATATGGTCTGAATGTTGAAGAATAATTTGCATGGAAACACATTGGCAGTCAGTTAGCTAATAGGAAGCTTTAAGTTAAACTTTAATGACGATGCATTCTTATGGAATGTGCTTTAGGACTGTTACTGACTGTATAATTTCTTTTTAGTAGGTTCTATGTTCCAAGTCCTGCTGCTTCTGTGTTCTTAATACATTTGTATACAACCTTTCTTTGCTCTTAATGTTTATTTCATTCATCAAGATGTAAATAAACGTGGATCAAAAGGAATTGTTACTAAGGTCAACATTAAGTTTCATACACAATGTAAATCATAATGATTAATGAGTCTTTATTGATCCATATACATTAGAGCACAGTGAAATTCTTTTCTTCGTATACCGCAGCATGTTAGGAAGTTGTGTGTCTCTGGAGCAGAGACAGTTAAGGGCCTTGCTCAAGGGCTCAGCGGTGGCAGCTTGGCAGTGCTGGGGCTTGAACCCCCAACCTTCTGATCAGTAACCCAGACCCTTAACCGCTAAGTCACCTCTGCCCCATAAATCATAAATTGCGTTTAATTGTTTTGCATCCAAGTAGCATTGTGGCTCAGCAGGTTGTCTTTGGGCCCTTAGAGCTGTGAGGCAAAAGTGGAGTTTCACATGTTTTCTAAGTGTCCATATGGATCTGCTCCAAACCAGAGGTTTCCTCCCAAAAACATCTGGCAACGCTAGGTGTGAATGTGTGTCCATGGTGCCATGCAATGGAGTGGTGTATCCCCTCTCCTGTCCTGTGTTTCCAGGATAATCTACGGATCCACTGCGACCCTGACAAGGAAAAAGCAGTTACTGAAGATGAATGAATGTTTTGCTTCCATTTTTCAAGCTCGTACTTGACAGTAGAGGTCACTGAACTCCCTGTGTTCTCAGAAACCTTGGGTCCATATGGATGTTACTTTGACATGTACAACCAATCTAAACATTGTTGCAGGCCAAGTACGCCCCTTCATGGCAAAGGTGTTCCCTAATGGCAGTGGCCTCTGTCAGCAGGATAATGCTCCCTTCCAAACTGCAAAATTTGTTCAGGAATGGTTTGAGGAACATGATAAAGGGTTAAAAGTGTTGACTTGGCCTCCAAATTTCTCAGACCTTGATCCGATCGAGCATCTGTGGGATGTGCAGAACAATCCATGGAGACCCCAACTCACAATTTACAGGACTTAAAGGATCTGCTGCTAACGTCTTGGTGCCAGATACCTTCAGGGGTCTTGTGAAGTCCATACCTCGACAGGTCAGGACTGTTTTGGAAATTGGTGTACGTCATAGCCAATATGCTATACCTAAGCTTTTGATCAACAACCTTTAAACTATGTATTTTCTACTGTGCTGCATTTGTTGTTAAATTGTATGTCTCATTGTATATGCTGTGTTGCTATCAGCAGAACATTGTTCACAGCAGGCTGACTGTTCGACCTTTCCCTCTACCACGCCCAGGCATTCACTGAATGCCAAAGGCAGACCTGGCAGTACATTTGCTGATAACTTTTCACGAACCCTCAGACATGACCGGCAGTGACAATACACATCACTCACACAGAGTGCACAAATCATATCCAGCTGATCTCACCATAATATATTAATCTACTACATGAAAATGTAAGAAGCATAGTTATGCATTGGTAATAGGATCTTTTTTAATGAATTACTTTGCAGGTACAAAGTTAATGCTTTTGCAGTGCGATCTCTTTATAACCAAGTTCGTTGACAACAAAATACAGCAATAAATTCAGATAAGAACAAATGACTAAATAGTGTGACACTACGTGTACATGTCAAATTTTCATTGGCAGAGGAGGAACAAAGATTTCCACTGTCATGCCATGCACACTACACACCCTGTATGGGAGTCAATTTTCACCCTGACCTCATGCTAGGGCAATGTGATAAAGGCTACATAAGCAGCAAACTACAAGTTTCTGTATGTGTACAAAAACGATAAATGCTACATATTTCCCTCAAAGATGTGATTATTAGGGGTGTAGGCAGAGCTTGTACAATGAAGTAGCACTGTTAAGCCCAATGACTTTACTGGGGAGGCAAGCTAGGGTGGTGTAAAATACTAATCCACTCTGATAGAAAATGACATTAGACTTGTTGACAGTTCTCACTGTTGGACAAACTACTGAAATTTACAGAGTCCATCTTATGGCATTGGTAACTGCGCTGACTACTACTACAAATAATAATAATGATAATAATAATAATAATAATACTGGCACCCTGTCCAGGGTGTACCCTGCCTTGTGCCCGATGCTTCCTGGGATAGGCTCCAGGTTCCCCACGACCCT
>JAOUWY010000002.1:12614469-12626381 GCA_025728095.1 Prietella phreatophila | reverse complement strand
TGACCGACGGAATGCTTTGATTCCATAATTAATATTGTATTTACACTAACATTTCTGATATTTATGCAGCAACATAGGACATATATACACATATACACACACACACACACACACACACGAAACAATCCGAATCTCCGAATGGAGTTACATACAGAGTGCAAATGTGAACTTCAGATGGACATAATTAAACAATTAACATCCTACCATGCTCTGTGGCATTTATAAAAAATACTAATCAGACCTACTTAATATCAGTTTTGAACCGTGAAAGAGGGTTCATTATTGTAGGCAGATGGCAAGACCGTCAGTCACAAAGACTATACATGCGGCTACTGTACGTTTCAGCAGGAAGAGTGACTAAAGTCACATTTACACATACACATTTAGATCTATGGGAAACATATCTGTACATAGGGTTAGAAATAGTAGATGAAAGGGCACATGATGCTAGCGCACTTCTCTGACAGAAGAGCAACTCATTTTCATGTGGCTGAGATTGTCAGCGCAGGACTTGATTAGACCGGCCTGTCCACACTACATAGAGCGGTATATTGTAGTAGGACTGCAGTACATAAACCAGTCATAAAGATAAATGCACATTGGAGAGTTCTGTTGTGCAAAAACCATAAACAATGATCTACAGAGATGTGGCATATTCTCAACAATTGGTCAAGAGCATGAGTGGGGTATACCAAGAGAACAGTACAGGACTGACACATGAACCTACAATAAATTAGCCCAGTGCTATGGGGGAAATTTTGCTGTAATGGTTAGGCTTCACTGAGAATTATCCATCCATCTTTCCATCCATTTTCTGCACCGCTTCTCCTACACAGGGTTGCAGTGAGATTATGGTCAATCAGCTTACAACGCATGTCTTTAACGGGGACACACACACGCACACGCACACACGCACACACACATACAAATGCCGCATACAGGGTGGAGGCAGGAATCGAACCCCTCATGCCAGAGGTGCAAGGCAAACATGCTAACCATTAAGCTACTATTCACTGGGAATCAATACAGTTATTCCGACTGGTCACCTTTATACTATGAAGGAACAATTCTATCCTGATGACGACAATATCCCCATCCACAGTGCCATAGATCTCACTGAGATTCTGTGCCAAGGCACGCTCTAGCTGTACAGCTTGTGCAAGCCACCTTACTATTACTTCCCTTTAATTTGTCACACAGATGTGTATGTGCTTTAAAATGCAGATTGATACTCAAATACAGAAACTGCCCTTGTGACAAGTGCAAGCTTGTTTACTGATTACTAATGTTGGTAAACTACATTGTTGCCATTCTTAAACACAATGAAAGATTTAGCTACTGTTAAATAAATTGCTGGTATACTTTACTTTATTACATATACAACTTCAAGCAAAATTATTTAACCTGCATTGCAAATCAGGTTTATTGTCAAAATTTACAGACCTTAAACTGTTTGCAATGAACAAATCAAACAAAGGCAATTGAAATTATTTCAACACAACAAATGGTGGTTTCCCCAAAATCAACTGAAAATGCAACTTACAATGATTTCTCCAGTTTCAAAATTATTCAACCCTTCCATGGCAAGCATCTTTAGTACTTAATAGAGCACCCTTTTGTTATGACCTGCTAAAAATGAGAATCATACCCAGAGACCAGCTTCTGGCAGCGTTCTTGAAGAATCTTAGCCGATTCCGCATGAGCAATGATCTCCAGTTCAGTAATATTCTTGGGTTTGCGTGCTGTAACCAGCTTCGTCAAATCCCACCAGAGATTTTCTATGGGGTTTAAGTCAGGTGACTGATGTCCCTGTTGAATCTTCCAGGACGACTTCTGAATAAAGCCTTGATGGAATCTGAGGTATGCTTGGGATAATTATCCTGTTGGAAGGCCAATGACATCCAAGCTTCAACTTCCTCACAGACAGCATGACATTTTCTCCTAGGATTTCCTGATAGTTCAATGAATACATCTTGCCTTCCACATGCTGCACGCTTCCAGTGCCAGAGGATGCAAAGCAGCCCCAGAGCATCACCAAGCCACCACCATGCATGACTGTGAATAGAGTGTTCTTTCTTCATTCTTCTTCCTCCAGACATACCACTTTATTTTGAGTTGACTTTTCTTGTGCTTTTGGGTCAGTAGTTTTGGCACTGAAACCTCCTGCGTTTAGTATGCGCCTTATGTGCTCACTGAAACCTCAGGGCCTGTTGCAACTAAGTCTTGCTTCAGGTCATTTGTAGTCACTCGAGGGTTTTTCACAACCTGCCTTCTCAGAAATCAGGTAACAGCTGTTGATAGCTTCCTTTTTCTGTCCCATCCAGGTTTTGAATATAATTTTCTACCCCTAACCAGTTCAGGTATTTCATGTGTTCTAGCTCAAGCACACCTGGTGCAACTAATGAAGCCCTTGATCAGGTGTGCTTGAGAACACCTGTTTTGCATATTTGTGCTGTTGTGAGAGATTCTATTCAGGGGGGTGAATAATTTGGAAACTGGAGACGGCATTATAAGTTGCATTTTCAGTTGAATTTGGGGAAACCACATGAAGCATTCGTTTTGTTGAACTAGTTCAATTGCTTTTGTTTGATTTGTTCATTACAAACCGTTGAAAGTGTAAATGTTGACAATAAACCTGATTTGCAATGGGGGTTAAATAATTTTGATTGCATACATACTTACATACACACACAAAGTTATGCTTTCATCTTCTGTCTGTTTTGGCACACAATTCAGATTGATTTGTCTGTGCAATACTTGCATAATAGTTTTGACACTACAGAGAGGTAGTTATACAACGGCAAAAAAAGGAAAAGGCTTCTCTACCGCTTTCACGCTAAATGCACTCGAGTCGAAAAGCAGAGTTATGTTGTGTTTGTATAAAGTTACCTCTCTCCTGCTGCTGGCCTTTGGACTCCAGCTCAGGCAGTGGCGCCCACACCATCTCAGCCTTGTGTGGGTCGAGCTGCGCAGCTGAGCGCTCCTTCAGCTCCGGCACCTCCGCCTGGTACCTCTGCCCAATGTTTATCCGCCTGAGAGAGAGAGAGAGAGAGAGAGAGAGAGAGAGAGAGAAATAAATAACGACAAACAGAGAAAGACTGAGCGCGTATTTATACATATAAAATTGCGCTTTACTGTGCAGCCATGAAAGGAATCCTAATCAATTAACGACAATCATCTCAGCATAACAGCTGTATTGTTAGTAACAAAGAAAATCTATTAAAACGCATGCAGCTTGACTGTCAGCATTTTGTAAGAAGCCTAAACAAAGAAGTATATTTGCGATATAAAGCAGCGGTATTCTTTCTGAGGTTCAAATCAGTTTACATCCAAACCTTTCTGCTTTTCCAATCAATCATGATCCAAGGTTCAAAATAGAGCACTTATTTGACACAGCTGAAAATCATGAGGAATTTATGCAGATGCAGAGAAATTTACTCGCAACTGGAACTCCTAATATCAGTTATCGCTTATTGAGTCAACACTCAAACCAAAAAAAAATCCAGATCTTTATTCTTTTGATTTAGGTTTTATGAACGTATTGAGAAAGATGCTTAAATATCTCGTGAATTATTTTTACTTTTCACACTAAAGGTCAACATCAGCTTTTAAGTGGCTATTTTAGGATACACTCAGAGGTGTGATTCATGTAGGTGGTAATTTAGCACAGGCTGCTTTACTACCCTGCTGGGAGATTATCAACCTGGAAGAGCTGTCTTTCTATAGGCCTCCAAGAGTGAGTAGACTTTGGCCTTGGATTATTTACACAACATTAGCACCCCCATTCTATTCATAGTCAACTGATCCAAGTCGCTAAAGGCTGATTTATACTTCTGTCTAGATGCAGAGATCAGGCAGATAGGGGAGTTTATAAGTGGCTGATGTGCACAGTTCTAAAACTACACTCAGCTACACATCTGTACTGTTTGTATTCAAATTTACTGCCAGAAGGCAACTGGCCAAAGCAGTGTGGCAGTGTAGTCTTTTGATGACTCCTCGTTACACCATGATCTAAACACAGATGAGGAAAAGCCCAGGTGAAGATAAACGACCATTAAAAAAATGCAATACGACACAAATATGAGTGGATATCTGTGATGTTGACTTCTAAAGCACACATTAAATTCTCTCAAAACTCAGAAGCGTAAAAATTCTATAAAATTGGTGTTTGGGTAAAATTTGATCATTCTCAAGTTACATTTCTCTGTTTAAGTACTTTCATCTGTGTTTCTCCACAGTTTAGAGAAATCCGGTTCCATATTAAAAGGATCACTTTTATTCAAAGTTAATTTCAAAGTGCATGCGAAAGAATGTTTTAGGACAGCTATGTAAACGGTTTATACAACACCTGCTCCTGTTTTCAGATGGTTTTTTTTTTCCAGGATATGCTTTAACCACAATTCTGGAAAGCCCTCATGAATTATCGGTTTGTCTATACGCGCGTGTTTCACTCAGGACTAAACATTAAAACACAAACAAATCAGTTGGTACCAGTCCGAGATGATATCTCATCGTTACTTTCTCTGCTGAAACCCCAGAACACATACACACACACACACACACACACACACACACACACACACACACACGTAGAGAAACGCTACTACCACAGCCAAGACGAGTGACACAGAAACAGTCACCCAAAACTGACAGCAAAGGGAGTCAGAATAGCAGATTCACTGCCAACCGTAAAAAAAAAAACACAGTACAGTTAAGGCTAATCACTTTTGCAAAATTGACGTGTGGTGAGATGTGGAAGTGATCAGACAGAATGCTTTTACTGTAAATGATGGTGCCTACGGCACTTCCACCTGGATGTGGAAGTAGCTAAAGGACTTAACAGTGTGTGTGTGTGTGTGTGTGTGTGTGTGTGTGTGTGTGAGAGAGAGAGACGTCATGAGTACTTACGGTTCAACGCTGACAGGAGTAGCCTCACTCATAGCAGACAACACTGGAGGAGTGATCTCAGTGCTGTCTACACACACACAACAAAAACAAACGACTCCATCACCGACACATTATTACAGCCAGGGTTAATTACAACAATCATCTGCATTCACTAACCATTTTTTTTTTCCTGAATGCATGCTGAAACCACTTTCTAAAATGCACCCATGTTTGTTCACAGTAATCCTAGAAATAATAAGATACAGTACAATAGGAGGTGCATGTGTGGGGCACTCACTAGAGCGGAGGAGGCTACGGGTGGCTGATTTTGGTGTAGCGGGCGGCGGTAGGCCTTGTGTTCCTGCGACAGCCGCAGCAGCAGAGAGGATGGTCGAGAAGTAAAGGCCCGAGCCTTCTCTTACAGGACTGAGGATGGGTGGAGGGGTGTAAGGAGGCAGCGTGAGCGGGTTATCAATCAGCCTTACAGGTGAGCGAAGGTGGCTCTGGTAGGGCGTGATGCTAGAGTAAACGGGTGGCGCGATCAAAGTGCTCACTTTGGGTGGAGGGATGAAGAGCGGCTCCGGCCGAGGACGCCGTTTCGCCTTGGACGATTTGCCATCTACTTCGCCACCGAGCTCAGGCCCGCCGTTCTGGAGTATGAAAAGAAGAGGCAGACAATATATAAAAGGGAGCATTTGCTTTAGTTTGAACAAACTGCGTGCTTATTCTCGCTTTATGATTGGAAAAGAAAGTGGAGAAAAGGAGAACATGTCCGGATTAGATTTCAAAGGATGAAAATCAAACACTAGGGATTACGCTGGAAGCTTTAATCCAGGTTTTAAGTAATGGGGGATACGGTGGATCAAAAAGGCAAAAAAAATAAATAAACAGATCATGGTCAGAGGATCACTACCACAGCTCACTGATGCACTCACCTGGCTCGAGCTCTCAGACACAGAGTTGCGCAGCGAGCGACGGCGCGTGACAATGACTGAGGGTTTGTGGTCAGTCCGGTTTGAGTCACTGAGCCGAAGGGGCCAGCTGGTTGAGAGAGAGGTTTGCTCCTGGTCCAAAGAAGTGGGGTCTGTGCACCGTACAGGAACCGAAACTGGGATCACCAGAGGGACCAGGCCCTCATCTCTCACACGTTTGGCACTCAAACCCTCCATCTCTCCAACCCCTCGACCGGGGCCTGACGCCGGGGGGCTCCAGGACCTGCGGGACTCCTACACATATGTAACACGCATCACAGAGGACCTTTACATAAACACAGACTAGCAAATTACAAATTGTCATAATTTATTCTACACTTTGACCACAACACGTTTATATATATATATATATATATAAAAAAGCCTTCTTAAGATTATAAGATGAACATCGGCAGAAATAAAGAAATCGGTTCCGAGGTGTTGCACGTTATTCGCAGCTGAGGAAGACATGCGTGCATGCTGAGTAATGTATAGCGCGAAATATTGTATAAAAGAGTATAGGAAATGACTAGACAGCAGGCGGGCATTATGTTGTGTTTCAGGCTCGTTCATTTCTCAGAGAGGATATTACACAGGCTTACATTTTTATGTCTTTGATATATACAAGTGAAAACTGATACCTCATTCTATCCATATTTTGATATCCTATTCCAGTGTTTCTTTTAACAGAAAAGACAAAAATGCTTCCGAATTCACTCTGCAGGTTAGAACCATTTTGCAGATTAAGGAAATATGCATGCACAAATATGCTACCTACGTGTACCTACAAGATCCCAGGATAGTAAATCGAAGCTTTATTGCGGTTACATGTGTAGGTGGCCACAAAGCCAAAGTTCCTTCCTTCTTATTGAACTGCATGTACATATAATAGAAACAAAAAGCAGTTCTCGATTGCCACCAATTTTCAAATCCTCTTTAAATACAATTTAACTCCATTCTGAGGAACAGAACAAACAGACCTGCAAAGGCCTTGTTTCCTGTATTCTCGAAA
Source organism: Prietella phreatophila (assembly GCA_025728095.1). Taxonomy (NCBI): domain Eukaryota; kingdom Metazoa; phylum Chordata; class Actinopteri; order Siluriformes; family Ictaluridae; genus Prietella; species Prietella phreatophila. The sequence goes on along the minus strand of JAOUWY010000002.1, from coordinate 12,619,511 downwards.
CATTTCCTGTTTCTCTGAGTGACCAGACCAAAACAAGCACGAGAACATTTCACAGCACTCGGTTAAAACGCCTACATTTGAAATGCACACAAACCCTAAAAAAACGTGAATAATTGATATAAAATGTCTTTTCTGCCACAGCTGACACTTGAGTTTGCAAGAGCAGGAATTTCCAGCACTTAACCTTCCTCAAGCTAGAGTCCTGTCCTGACTCACATACACAGCAGCAACAGTCTAATCCAAAAATTATTGAGAAATTTGGACCTACTCATGCTAGAAGACAAGTGTGGGCAGGGACAGTTTTTCTTTTTCCACTGTTGCACTGGTTAGCATGGGGGGGGGATAAGTTTCTTAATTGAGTGAGCTTTATGGCTATTTATGCAGGGCCTGAGATCAGTAGCACATGCACCCACACCCCCAATCTATTGTTACTGAAGCTGCTAACCTTCTTAAAAACAGGATTATGTAACACAAACTTAACAGTTAACATGCTCCAGCAAAGTAAACTGATTCTCAGCAGTAGCAACAATAGGAACGAAAAAGACAAAACATGTCTAGACAAGGGAAGAAGTACAAGTCATAATTGAGAAGATTATTTCGAAACAAATTTTTTTTACTGGACCCGTAGCTTTTTCTGTCTGCCTTATACCCAGAGAAACATAATTACAGTAGAAATGAGCAAGCGTTTATAGACCTCGGCTTGTTTCATGTCAAAAAAACCAAAATGTGCCGCTCTGTTGTGGACAAAGATTCACAGACAGAGTACTACTCAATGGATAAGACAGATGTTGTCAAGCCTTTCATTGATTATATTAAGGATTTGGATTCAATAGATGAGGTGGATGACTAATCTTTGTGTAAAATGCGGGTTCCGACCTTGCAGAATTGATGTATGCTTTGACATGTATTTGTTTCATTTTGCATTTATTATGTTTATAATAGTCAATTAAAAAAAGATTAACATTTACTAAAACAGGAAGAGCATTCTTGTTCTCAGTGGGTTTTTTAAATTATATATTTTATTTGTTTATTTTTTAAGAGTAAATGCAGCGATCTAATGGTTGAATGGAATTCGAATGAATGTACTTTTGCAAAAGGATGCAAGTGTTAAAAAGTGAAAATAAAAGAAATTATGTGAGGGGAAGAAAAACAAACATGTCTAGACAGATGCTTATTCCAATTGGCTATTTATTTAATTATTTATTTATTTTTAAAATCACTCTTCTATAAGAACCTATCAATATATTAACAGCCATAATGAGTCAGCTGGTATATAGAGATAGACGTGCAACAGATTTTAATTTCTTACTTGTTCATTCTTTTTTTATACAAATCTGTTAATAAGTGCATACTAAGCACAGCTAATAGAGTAATATATGTGTGACATGAAAAATACTCTGTAATCACTCAAGAACTGGATGAAACGTACTTTACCAATTTGACTACTCTGTACTTATGTCATAAGCAACATTACAATTTTGCTTTTGTACCCACACATTTTATTCATAAACTTGGGCCAATTTGAGCCATTTCAGCCAGGGAGGTTAGAACGCCCCTGCCAACTTCCAACTACACCCTGAACTTAAAGTAAGGAACTCTAAAGCCTACATAAGCGCAACCTCTCACTGTGCACGCTTATACCTAATACAAGCCCTAACACATCCTTTAGCTGCTCCTTCATGGGAAACAAGCAAGCACACATATATTGCATGTATATAAATAAAAAAAATAACAAATAAATTAAAAAAAGAACAGGAGCCAAGTGCCAAAACAATGAATTATAACCCCAATTCTGAAAAAGTTGGGACAGTATGGAGAATGGTAATAAAAACAAAGAGGAGTGATTTGTAAATGTACTTGATACATTCTTTGTTTAAACAAAAAATGTCAAAGACACAGTCAAAGACAAGGTATTTGATGTTTTACCTAACCAACTACATAGTTTTTGACGATAAAGGTTTATTTTGAAATTGATGCTTGGAAAACATTCCAAAAAAGTTGGGACGGGGCAGTTTAGGACTCAGAGATGTGACCAGTTGAAATAAGAAGGTAATTTGAAACAGGTGAGGCAATCATCTAATCATAGTATATAAGGAGCCTCCAAAAAAAGGCCTAGTCCTTCAAGAGCAAGGATGGGTCGAAGCTCGCCAAATTGCCAACAGCAATTTGTCAGCGAATAATCCAACACTTTGAGAGCAACATTCCCCAAAGACAAATCTTTAGGATTTGGGACATTTCACCTACTACAGTGTACAATATAATTAAAAGATTCAAGGAATCTGGTCAAATATCCATGCGTAAAGAGCAAGGCTGAAAACCACTTCTGAAGTCTAAATGATCACCGAAACCACATACGTCATAAGTCTGTAATGGATATCCTGACATGGCCTCAGGAATACTTTGGTAAACCTTTGTCATTAAACACTATTCGCCACTGCATCCACAGACACAAGTTAACAGTTTACTATGCAAAGCAGAAGCATCAACACTGTCCAGAACTTCTCTGGGCTTGGTCTCATCTGAGCTGGACAGTAGCATAGTGGAAGTATGTTTTGTGGTCCACTGAGTCAACATTTCAAATAGTTTTTGGACAAAAGAGCAGTCATGGTTTCCGGGCCAAAGAGAAAAAGACCATCCAAACTGTTATCAGGTTCAGTTCCAAAAGCCAACATCGGTCATGGTATGGTGGTGTGTCAGTGCATGGGTAACTTGCACTTCTGTGAGGGTACCGTTAATGCAGAAAGATATGTTCCTCCGAAATGTTTACATATGATGCCACCCAGAGCAGGACAACACCAAACCATGCATGGTTGCATGGTGCTAGCATGACCCACCTGCAGTCCTGATCTGTCTCCGATTGAGAACGTGTGGCGCATTATGAAGTGCAAAATAAGGCAACGAAGGCCCTGTATAGTTGTGTAGCTGAAGAAATGCATAATGTATGAATGGGGGAAAATTCCACTTGCTAAACTTAACCAACTGGTGTCTTCAGTACCCAAATAAGTGTTATTAAAAGAAAAGGTGCTGTTACACAGTGGTAAAAAGTTGACTGTCCCAACTATTTTGGATTTTGCTGCATTCATCAGATTTTGAATGAATGTATATTTTAAAATATAAATTACATTCATAAAGTAAAACATCAAATAATGTGTTATTAATATATGTTATCAACATAGTACAGGGTGAATTGAATTTCTGAATCTCTCTCTCTTTTTTTTTTTTTTTACATTTTCCATACTGTCCCAACTTTCTAAGAATTAGGGTTGTAGTCCATGACTTTAGATTATACAGCGTGTATATGCTTATATACATATATTAAACAAGAGTGAATTACTGAGTGTAGGCCTAATAGAAGAGAAAAATCACTTGTATTTGCAAATGAGGCAGTGGTTTGAATCGACATGTGAGCTAGAAGAGCAGCACCTGTTCTATTCACGTTCTGCTGAATGCATTCTGTTACAGTACAGTAGTGAAACCTGCAGAACTTGTAGGCATTTCAAAATGGTTTCTATGCACAAGCTATCAAGCAAGTCTTCCACACATGAGTGACCACAGTAAGTATTCTTGTTTCATCAATGGGGCACGATAATCCATCTTCTATTTCACAATACATTGTATAGTGTCTTGCTGATCTTACCTTGACTGTGTGTGAAGGTAAGGACTCCATCTCGGAGGCCTTCTGAGCCAACGTCTCCAGGTTGGCTTCTTGAGACACCCTCCTCTTTCGCCGCGTGCTCTGGATGACCCCTGTAGGAGCAGCTCGGATAGCCTGCTTGGCTCCAGCCTCGCTTGCATCAGTGGCTCCATTATGAGAGCCCTGAGTCTGCTGCTCAGCAGGCATGAGGATGGGATTCTCTGTTGCCTGTCCTCCGCCCTCTTTGGAGAGGCGTCGAGACCTCCGTGGTCCAGGTTGCTGTGTCTGGGCGGATGCCTGAGGAAGGACAGGAGGGCACTGCGGAGCATTTTCCTGGGGCTGTGTTGATTCAGGTGTGTCCTGGGATTGCCCTGTTGATTGCTCGAGTTTGGGAAGCGATTGCGGTTGTTTTCCAGCAGAGGAATATTCCACAACTTGCTGATTCTGCTGCAGCTTTTGTATTTGTTTGGCTTTTTGCTGATTTAACGATTGGGGCTGTTGCGCTGTCTGCTGCTGAGATTTTTGCAAATGTTGCTGCAACTGCTGTTGTAGTGGCTGTGCTTGCTGTTGCATTTGTATCTGTTGTGGCATTTGTATCGACTGCTGCTGGATCTGGTTTAAATGCTGTACTTGTTGTGGCTGTGTCTGTTGCGATTGCGCCAACTGTTGCGACTGTTGTTGCTGCTGCAGTATTTGTTGTTGGTGATGTGCTAGCTGGTGTGTTTGCTGCTGAATTTGCTGTTTAAGCATCAGTCTCTGGATTTGCTGCTGCTGCAGTTGCTGCTGCTGCTGCTGCTGAAGTTGCTGCTGAATTCGATTCTGGGAATTTGTTTGGGTGCTATTTACAAAATTCACATTTTGCAAGGCTCTGTTACCATGGAATACCTGATAATAGCCTGCTGCCAAGTTTTGCCTGGGCTGCCCGAAAGCTAACTGAAAGGGCTGAAGCACTGATGTGTTCACAGTGGTGGATGTCACATTCTGCTGGGGATTGAAAAGTGCAGGTTTGTGACCCTGTTGATAGGCTTGTTGCTGTTGCTCCCAGTCCAGACCACTGCTGGCTTTAGAAGCATCCCTAAAGGCTTCACTGCCTGTGTTAGGTGCCTGTTGTTGCTTTTCGACCATCCTAATGGAAGCTGGCTGCTGCTGTGGTATTCCAATGCCGTCAGATACCTGCTTCACAAATCCACTCTGCGCTCCCAGGTATGGAGCATAGTTCTGAGCCCAGGTCGTTGTGACGCCCTGAGACCAGGCTGCAGGTCTCTGCTGAGGTTGCTGGGATAGCTCCTGGTGTGGCCACTTCATCGCCATAGTCTGTTGGTAATGGCCCCGGTTCTGGCTGCCCTTCTCTGGGCTGAAAATTACAGAATTGAGAAACATATGTGGTGCATCAGCAGTGGAGCTAGAT
>JAOUWY010000002.1:12555322-12568996 GCA_025728095.1 Prietella phreatophila | reverse complement strand
CTGTTTAACAATCTAAATTTGTAACATGTAGGATTCTCACCTCCAAGGCATGGGGGGAAACCGAGGCCAAACACCGCTCCAACGTCGCCCTCCACTGGATTAGCGAGGATGCCCTCCTGAAGGCACAGCACAGCCTCGTTCACAAAGCGAGACACCAGTCTGTACTGCACGTCCGAGTCTGATGACCTGTGTCGAGAGAGACCGTGAGAGCACAGCTCTTACCACCATGTGTGAGAAAATCACTACAGAAGCAGAACTGCTTCAGACCACATTGATGCACCAGCTGAGTAACACTTACACCGAAGGGTTTGCGGTCATTTTATAAGACTCCAGAATGTCCCCTAGTTCTGGGTTGACATCTTTGTGTTTAAGTCCAGGTTGGTAAATATAGCACCCCTTTCCAGACTTGCGGCCTGATAACGCAATCACACGCACACTGATCAACATTAGCTGCATTAATAAACATCATTCCATGTCACACAGCTTGATTATCCTTACCTTTGAATCCTTTCTCCACCATTGTTTTCAGCAGCTCGGGATTTCCTCCACCAAATCTTGAGCCGAAAGCTTTGCCCAGGTCCTCGGCCACGTGAGCGGCAACATCGATACCCACTTCATCAGCCAGAGTAGCAGCACCCACTGGGAAGCCAAAGCCTGTAGTCAGAGAATCCAGCTTCTTGGGGTCCACGCCTTCCTATGTTTTCAGGATGCAGCATAAGGCTTTAAAGTATTTTATTTAGAATTTAACATGTATAGTATTAATGGGGGGGAGGGGGGAGAAAAGAAAACAAACCTGCAGTACTCTGACTGCTTCGGCTAACATGGGAGCTAAGCACCTAGTGGTATAAAACCCAGGTCCATCCTGCAATTAAATTATTAGTGTTAATTACAATAATACAGACAAGAACATATTAATAAATTGTCACATGTAAATCACTTCTAAAAATTTTTTCAAATGCCTGAAATGCAATGAAAAATGGGCCACCAGGACAAATCACACCTTCTGGAGCTTTGGTGGTTTTCACACTGGGCACATTTGCTGCAGACCCCCCACGGCATTGGTCTGGTTTCAGACTCACTTGGTTCTATCGAACGGTTCTACATCACAAATGCGCATGGAGAACACAACATGACTCCCCACATTTTTTGGTTTTGTATTATTTTAGTGCTATTATGTGCAGCGGATATTATGCGCAGCAGTGGACCTCTTCTGTGTCCCACAATGTTCCCCTGACCCTCATGGTACACGCAAAAATAATAATGTCGCCATCGGCTAAAACCCACGCGCAGGTTACTTTACATCCTGAACAAGTTCGGCCCCGAGTACAAGTTGTGTTCACCTTCACAGGAATCACAGCATAGTTTCAGTGCAGCTGAATGAACTCGGACCACCTCCGACAGGTAGTCTTGGGATCGGTACCACGGTGCGCTCCCGCATGACGGCTTTCACATTACTAAGCAAACCATGATGGATTAAACTGCCAGTGCGAAAACCACTTTAGTTTTCAGTTTAGAAGGTCAAACTTGGTGTGTGTGCAGGACTCCCACCCTCACCCACTCCTGAATGAATTCTTTTTAACTGTACCCATCTGTGATGTTTGCTATCCAACTCAGTTGGTTTAATTTCCCAAATTATGAACAAATAGGTCATTTAAAACACAGCAACCCTGGCCAGAATAAAGAATTTACTGCATGAATGAAATTAATGTCAAGACCGCAACATCCTTTCGCTTCATATCAGAATGCTTGAGTGTCTTTTTTTTGCCATCTCCAACACAGTAAGAGTCTCAGTGCACATTTCTAGTTCATACACAAGCTATAATAGGAGCGTAAAGTTAAAAACAAACAAAAGTCTTTTCATTTCAGGGTAGCAAACATAACTCACCCCAACCACAATAATGACTTTGCCTTGCTTCAGGCCAACGGCTACAGCAGAGGCGGTGGTGTCCTTGGAGGTTTTATCAGTAGTTATGATCTCCAGAAGTTGCATCTTGTCCACTGGAGAAAAGTAATGCATTCCAATAACCTGAGACAAACCAGTGGGGTTAGTCATTTCACTGACAGAATGAAACTGATTGATCAACACCAGAATCACCAGATCAGGTCTAAACGCTGCCTGACCTTTTCTGGTCGTTTACTGGCAGCTGCGATGTCTTTGATTGGGAGAGCTGATGTGTTGGTGGCAAATATACAGTGGGGAGGAATGACCTGTTGAGATAAAAATAGGCGTCACTGACAGGAATATGGGTCACATTCAACATTGAATTGGTCATTTGTAAATAGCTAAATATTTAGCTACCAGCATCAGTTTTGTTAGGAAGCACACCATAACATGATTTGTATACAGTACTTATGTACAACCCCAATTCCAAAAAAGTTGGGACAGGGTTAACTGAATTTTCAAAAGACTCTTAGTTCATTTTATTTATTTATTTTAATTTTCCATACTGTCCCAACTTTTTCGGAATTGGGGTTGTACAACTGAACTAAACTGCAAAGTGCATTTAAGCATTCAAAGCTTTTTGACTGGGGAAGAAATATTGGTGACTTACTGTGAGCATGCTGACGCAAATAATTGTGCCAATAATTGTGCCATAATCGTGTGGCACTTTATTACTTTTTAAATCTCTTGAAATAAGTGTAAATGCCTCACAGATTTAAATGCCATGTCAATGGTCTACGATTTAAAAACAAAAACATTCCGCCCAAACTCTACTTACAGCTTCGACTTCGTTTAGGACTTTGTGTTTAATGGTTAGATCCTCAAATACAGCTTCAATGACCATGTCAACCTTTTGGAAGCCACTGTAGTCTAGCTGTCCTGTGAGGTTGGATATTATGCTGTCCCTTTCAAATGAGGTAATGCTCTTCTTCTTCATCTTGTCATTTAATCTGCGACAGACAACCAGGGTGAATGATGAACCGATTAAATCAACCTATACCGTAGTTTTGAAAATTGATGACAAAGGAAAACAGACCACTCAAAGTAAAATATTGTTGAACTTTATTACAAAAATAAACAGTACTACCTGTAATTTGTTTATGAAATAAATATAGAAATATTAAAGTTCATAAGAGATATACGTCCAAACTGAAACAAAAAGTAACACTCCAAATAACAAATAGAGATATCCACAATGAATTAAACACTTCAAATAACAACAAAATTGATATTTAAAATAGGTAATTATTTTGCCTCTAGCGGCCGCTCTTGTACTCATTCTCAGCTCCTCCCAGAATGCAAGCGGGAAAAACTAATGGTGCGGATTTGGGCAGATATCAGATAGTTCTAGTAAAACTGATCAATCTATGTATCGCTAGCATGCATATTATTGCATACTGTGTCCTTTAAAACAAATGTTACCACTTACCAAATACTGTTGTACATATAACAACAACAATAATTATAATAATAATTCAGTTCTTTCTCACCCTTTGTAAACCTGCTGCTGCCCTCGGTTAAGTCCCTCCAGAGTGGTGTCCTTAAGAATGATATTAACGCCTTTATCCACAGTGACCTGGGCAATTCCTGCCCCCATCAGCCCTGCTCCCAAGATGGCCAGGGTTCTAGAGAGAATGGATTGGTAAGCAATAAATGAATGAAACATTGAAGAGGTAGATAAGATAAGACTTGTTTTAATCCTAAAATTAGGCAAAAGCACTTACTTAACCTCCTTCTCCGGGGCTCCAAATCGGTTCTTCTTGCATGTAACTTGGCCATGATACAGTCCAATAAGTGCATTGGATTCTGGGGTCATTGCTAATTTGCCAAAGTTCTGCAATGTAGAACGTTGGTTGAACTTTGCAATTTACATCATTGTTAAAGTCATTTATCCAAGCTGGACATTTTCTCTAGGTCAATTTATTGTACCTGAGACTCTGCCAGGTATCCTGCATCAAAGCCCTGCTCCACACCGGTCTTTACACACTATGGAGAAGAATTGTGAGGAAATTAGTGGATGGTTAAATGTTTTTGAGTCTCAATGGCAGGGACAGGATATTGATTTACATCAATACAAGTGACAAGATAAAGATCACCACCCCCCCCCCAAAAAAAAAAAAAAAAATAACCGCTTTGGCATACCTCTATTATTTTCATGGGAGCAGGATATAGCCCTTTTGTCTGTTTCTTTACTTTGCTCTGTACGGTGTTGTAGATTTGATTACGCACAAACCCAAAGCTCATAACGTAGTCTTGTATTTCTGCAAAACAAATAGGTTCTTCATTTTGAGGACAACAATAGAGCAAAGAAGAAATAAAACATCCGAAGATGATTACTTTCCAATACCAGCATGTCACAAAGTGCTTTTCCCCCTCTTATACCACAACAATTGGACCATTATTACAATTTTTAATGTATTAATGAATTATATTTTTTTGATAACATCCATTTAGTTATATTCCATTTTGTGGAACACATGCGAGGGAGTTCTTACACACCCAATATGCAAGCAACGTACACTGTAACAGCTATAAATAGTTCCTTCACCAGCCTCTGTCTTTTTTGTCTTAACGTTAATAAGACGTTACAAAAACGCAGCTAGTCATTTACTGAGAGACCAAAAAGCGCAAAGTGCTCCGTCTCTCCCATATCTGAAAACTTACTGACTGTTAAAAAGCTTGATACCCGAAATGCCTACTAAAATGTTAAACAAACATCTCCCGAGAGAGAGTTTCACCATAATCAACATTTACAGAGCGTCTGCCATACAAGTCCCTGTGAACGAGTTGTTGCTATAGAAATGATTATGCATTAGAACATTAATATAAAAATGATTTGCCTTGTAGCCCAAATACTGTCTGAGCTGATGTTATAGGAAATGAATTAACACCATCTGACCAATCAGATTCAAGGACTCAACAGTGCTTTGGTATAATAATAATAATAATAATAATAATAATAAACAAAAATGACAAAAGGACTGAAATAGGATATATACTTTGCATCAAACCCTTTTCTTTAGTGAGTTGGATTCTCTTGTCAGCAATCCCACGGGCACAGTCTACCGCTACTTCCTCCAAGTATTCAATAGTTCTCTCCTCTGGGTTCTTCAATCCAGGGCCTAAGATTTATTTTAGAAGTTAAAAGGTAGGACAACTCAAAGAAATTTCAGAAAACACATACAAAAAAAATATATTATTATTACCAAGTGGGTCAACCAATTGGTGAACCAGCCCCATTTTTTTGGCTTTATCTGCACGAATGTTCCTTCCTGTTAGCATCATGTCAAAGGCACTGGGAAGCCCAACCTAAAAACATGAACACCATTATTATAACCAGGGAATGCATTTTTTATATATATATTTTAGAACAGAGGTTCTCAACCTATTGTAAGTAAAGCCTCCCCCATCATGAGGCACCCCTAGCCCCAAATATTGGAGGAGACCAGGCATAACGATTATCTATTCTATATAGAATCAATCTATATTTAACCTAATCTATAATCTGCTTTGAGAGGTAGATAGATACAGATTTTTTTGTTGTTGCTTTTGGGTTTTTGTACTTTTTTTTTTATTATTACTTTTCATAATGTTCATCTTTTTTTAATAACTTTTATAAAACTATATAATGGACAGGTATGGAACATGAATGATCAAAAATGTTTCTGAACACTATAACTACTTTGAACTAGGTTGTAATAACATGGAATATTTTACATATAAAACATGTTGCAGTCCATTTATCTTGTATTCTAAACACATTCGGCATATGAATGATGTAAATTGGGACGAAGGGCGTGTCTTGTTATCCATGACATTATTAAATCTCCAGCTCTCACTGAACAGAGCAGACACAGAGAGAGGTGAGAGTGCAGCGGGAAAGCAAGACCTCGTGCTTGCAGGACAGTACTGCCGACATTTGGAAAGTTGCTAAAGTTTGTCCAAAAAGTCGCTAGATTTGTTGCTAGGCGCAAAGTCATTAAGTTGGCAACACTGGTCTGCACTGACAACTAGATAAAAGACTAAGCTCCACCTCTCCCCTGTCTGTGATTTTTTTTTCTGTTGAAAACAATTTGTGCCCCCTTCCAATCTCTCTGCACCCCCCATGTTGAGAACCACTGTTTTAGAACTCCTTCAAAGAGTTGTCAGAGACCATTTTGGGAAGCCTCTGCGTTCCTCCAGCACCAGGAAGAAGACCCAGCATAACCTCAGGAGTGCCCAGAACTGTCTTCTTACTCTTTGTGGCCACTCTGTACTGGCAGGCGATGGCAAACTACAAAGCAGAGTGTGCAGCAAGATCCATCATCATGATTTCAGAAAAAAAGGAAACTAACAGGTGGATAGGGTGTAGATATTAAATCTCTTTTAAAGCAAATATTAAAAATGCTGCAATTCACACCATGATATATTAACCATTATTATTCAATGCAGAGGACCTTTAGAACCTTAAAGTAATGCATGTGATAGCTTGCCTATCCTGTCAGTTATTGCTGATCAAAATCACAAATGGTAATTAAAGACAAGATGACAAATGTGTAATAAAATAAAACTTCATACTTTTCCGGAAAAAATAAGAAAATGTTTCTAATCTTTTATTTTGTAAAATCATGATAAAGATTAATTCATTCAAAATAAAGGACAATTTCTGGTAACCGAAGACTCAATAAAAAAAAATTTTTTTAAAGTTTGCAAATCTTGCTTCAATACCTCTAGTCCCCCACCAAGACATGATCCATTGATGGCAGCAACAATTGGTTTTGGAGAATTCTCAACTTTCTCAAACATCTTCTGCCCCTCCTGAGAGAGTTTGCTTACTTCCTCTGCACGCTTACAGGCCTGGATCATACTATTTACAAAAGGAGATAAAACTAAAAAATAAAAAATTTTAAAAAAGGGAAACAATAAAACACACATGTGGTTCTTCCCCAAACTACTGCCACAAAGTTGGAAGCACCTAATTGTATATGATGTCTTTGTGTGCTGTAATATTAAGCTTTCAATTCACTGGACCTACGAGGCCCAATAGTGTTCCAGCATGACAATGCCCCTGTGCACAAAGCGAGCTCCATGTAGACATGGTGTGCCAGGATTAAATTGGAAGAACTTGAGTGACCTTCACAGAGCTCTGACCTCAACCCCACTGAGCACTTCTGGGATGAACTGGAAGTCTGACCTCCTCACCCAACACCAGTGCCTGATCTCACTATTGTTCTTGAGACTAGATGGGCAAATCCCCACAGCCACGCTCCAGAATCTACTTGAAAGCCTTCCCAGAAGAGAGGAAATTATTATAACAGCAAAGGGGGAATAAATCTGGAATGGGATGATCAAAAAGCACATACAGATGTGGCGGTCAGGTGTCCACAAACTTTTGATCATACAGTGTAGCACCATATGCTTATTATCTTTTCATAATATACTGTAGTCATATAGAAAACACATTGCTAACTTGATATCTGCTCCTGCAATGAAGCAGCCAGGCTTAGAAGAGATCAGTACAGCACTTCTGACCACATCGTTCGCCCAAATCTCGTCGAAAACGTCGATCATCTCCTTTTGCATTGTAACTGATAGGGTGTTCACCTACAAAACAACACAGAAGTGAAAGATGTTTTAAATAAATGTAAAAAAACAAACCAGTATATAATAAATAAAATGTAGCCTGTCAAAGTAAAGTTTACCCTAGAATTTGGGTCGTTGATGCGAATAACAGCTACATCTCCCTTGACCTCATAGTTGACATATGTACGAGCTCAATAAACATGGAAAGAAAAAAGTCGTTACAAAATTCAAAAACAGCAATAGTTCAAAACAAGGCTACAAATTCAAGTCATGTTAATTCTGTTTAGAATAAAAATATTTACCCATTAAGCAGGGTGCAACACTGAAGCTTCTTTCAGAGGCACCTTTAAATAAAAAAGCAGAAAAATTCAGTTAAAAGTTAAGCGTTATAAAGTTGTAGGTCAGAGAACGAGGATTACTCGTAGTGCAGTTGAATGTTTTTTTGCTGCAAAAGTATATTAAGGTTAGCCTTTGGTATATCATGGTCATTCACTAAGAACTGTAAGGACACTTTTTTTTTTTCCCCTGCCACATACCCCAGCATGTCAGGAAGTGCAGGGTCAACCATGACACTACGACCCTGGAGCAGAGAGGGTTAAGGGCCTTGCTCAAGGGCCCAACAGGGGCAGCTTGAACCCCCTACCTTCCAATCAGTAACCTGGAGCCTTAACCGCCAACCCACTTCTGCCCCCCTTCTTTTATGATACTACTATATTAAAGAGTAAATTACAGCTTTATTAGCACCCGTACTGATATTTAATACTGATCCATAAGCTTTAAAGCACTGGCATGGTGGAGTGGGCGGGGATAACACATAGGTATTACGTAATGAGTGGGGATAACACTTTGGCATGACGGGGTGGAAGGAAGTGGCATAGTGTGGGTGGGCGTGGCAAAAAAACTGGCAGTGCAGACTGGATGACCTTTAACCCGCATTCTTCCAAATCTCTACATCACGACCCATGACTTTGTTTTAATGATGAAAAAAAAAGAAAGACTAGAACTGCTCCAAGAAATCTATTTTAACCATAAGAACTAAGTATTTTCATTAAAAAAACAAACAAAAACAAAAAAACAACAGGCCAGAAAAACGAAATACATTTAACTGGGTCAACATTCAGGGGTTGAAGTCATTGAGGAAATAATACGTAAATCGGTTTAGCAAGTTAGCAGACAGAAGCGAATAGAACTCGGTAATAGTACAATGTCTACTCCAGCGAGAAGAAATAGCTCATCTCATTCATTTCTGCGTCCTTTCACTGATCCATCAACTCAACTGGACATGCCCAAGATGCTCAATTTAGACGGCTAAGAAACGTGATATGCACTTCATCTCTTTTTATACTAACCAAACATGATGCCTCTTCAGAAGGTTGACATAAAGGAGGCATGGAGTTAATTATTCAGCAAAGACGAGCTGAACTCAGCGAGTTAGCTGCCTGAATCTAGATCCTGAGCAACTTCATGTTGGAGCGAAAAGTCCGCGAAACCTGCCAGATACAGAGCCCTGAATTTACAACGGCACACACTATTACGAGTGTGTTTACCTGAAAGCAGTATAGATCTTCCCTTTGCTGTAAGTCTGGACAGGACACCTAGAGCTCGTACCGCCGCCATCTTGGGAGGTCAATGCTGACAACCGGAAGAGAGAATAAAAAGCGCCGGAAGAGCTGCTGGACCAATCCCACACTGCTCACACTGTTTTACTTTTTTAATGTAATATTTACACTATTTCAGGTGTAACTGATCAGCCAAGACATTTTAAAAGTTGTATGTATTTATTTATTGTTTTTTTATTATTATTTTTTATTAATTAATTAATTAATTAATTAATTAAGGTTTGCACTGTAGCAAAGTAGGTAGCAAGTGCGGATGATTGATCAGACATTGTATGTATTTTTAATATCATTTTTCTGTCCAAGGTTATTCAGTGTAACTTGAACTTAAAAGGTTCATTCTATAAATTGCCCATTCATAGTCTATTTTCAGAAACTTCTTATATATCTTTTACCAATCGTTATTCACGTTCAGTTCCTGGTAAAAACCGAAGACTGTGCACTAAAGCTAATATTTTAACACCTATCTTATCCTACACAGGATTACAGGGAGCCTGGAGTCTATCCCAGGGAACTCGGGACGCCCTGGACGAGGTGCCAACCCATCGCAGGGCACAATCACACATTCACACACACACTGCAGGCAATTGGAAAATGTGTGTTTGTGTTTGGAAAGGTTGTGTGGTTAACACACCTCTTCAATGTTGCATGGAGATCTAGGGCAGTGCCCTTGGACTGGCAAACTAAGATCCATCCATCCATCTTCTATACCGCTTATCCTTTTCATGGTCATGGGGAACCTGGAGCCTATCCCAGAGGGCATGGGGCATAAGGCGGGGTACACCCTGAACAGGGTGCCAAGCAAACGAAGACGATGGTCCCTATTTAAAGGAAAAGGTTCAGTTTAAATTGCAGGGGAATCACACACCTCAGCTTCCCAAGAAAAGTCTATGCCAGAGTTCTGGAAAATAGACTCCATCTGATAGTTGAACCTAGGATCCAGGAGCAATGATGCAGGTTCTGCTCATGCAATGGAACAGTGGTCCAGCTCTTTACTCTGGCACAGTTTTGTGAAGAGTCATATGTGTATGGTAACAAAGTGTAAATGTGTTTTGTGGGTTTGGAGAAGGCCTACTATTATGTGCCTTAACAATTGTTGGGAGGTAATGCAGGAGTACTGGGTTCTGGCTCACTTTGTGTGATCTGGTCTCTATGAGTGCAGTGATCCTGCAGAGATCACTACACAGCATAGTTGTGTCAGCAGTCTTGATGTTGGGGTAAAGGTGGCTGTCGGATTCCATCAAGGGTGTGTCTTGTGTCCACTCCTGTTTGTGGTTTTCATGGACTGGATATCAAAACACAACCAAGGTTCGGGACGTGCACTGTCATGGGGTTTGTGTGTTTGTGTGTGTGTGTGTGTAAGGGGGTTCATGGTTCTATCCATGAGGCCATGATTCTATCCCAGAAAGTGTGACATGCTCCCATCAGGCAACGGACCATGCCCCTGATAGAAGAGTTTAGATTCAATGCCTTCAGAAAGTATTCACCCCTAGTGATTATTTTTTCTGTATTGCAATATCAAATGTAAGTATATTAGAATGGGATTTTTTCTGCTTTTTCTGAATACTCGCTACAGAAATAATAATAATAATAGTAATAATAATAATAATAATAATTCTTCAGAGGACAAATCACTCCACTACACTAATAATTTTCCACCCTACCTCCAGCTATTCACAAGGGCCCTTTTGCTACCACTGCTTACTTAGGCAGGTAGATATATTTCCCCAAATACTCTGCATCCTTATCCATTATTGTAGTCAGTAAAGTCATTTAAATCTGAATAATTAATGCTCCTACTGGAAACTAAAGGTGGCAAATACTTGATTACATCAGTGTAAATCATGACAGACAATATTGATTGAATACAACAAATCTAAATCAATGAACAACTTAAAATGAGAAAAAACTGTGCTTAAAAAAATAAAATGTGCATATGATTGTGATTTGTTTAACCATGGATTACAGTAACTCCAGTGTAATATTGAGTATATAGTTCTATTGACTGAAATCAGGAACTTTCTTACATGATCATATCTAACAAAGGAGTCAAACAAAATGGAAAAAATATGCTTTCCACCCTTATATCAATTGATGTCCATCTACAACCATTCCAACTTACAGCTCAAGACAATAAAACCCTGATTATTGTAAGTGTCAATATTTTTTCTTAAAAGGTACACAATAGCAGACATCACAGTCAGTCTCTTATCCTAGAGGATTGATTGGAGGACTGTGCAAGGACTGAATAAGACCTATTCTCTATTGTTTTTTTTTTACACAGTGCCCCATACACTGCATTATTGATTGCATCACACTGCCCTCATTAAGTTGTGTTCTCACACTATCCCTAAACTATTGTTTCTTAACAACCCATTCAAAGCCTTAAGGGGATAGATTGGACATTTTGAAGCCTTTTAAACAATTTTAACCAATAACCACACAGTGTATATATGTGCAGTTGATCTTATGGTTCATCTGAGCCATGGTATGTTTTGACTGCTGTGCAGAGGATAAGATGTCCTACAGAGTCAAACACTCCCTAAAACATGTAACATTCATGACCTTAATAACAAAAGCTTTTATATAAGCACTAGTAGCAGGTGATGTAAATATTTATTTTGGCACAGATGCAGTTAAATGTTAATCAGATTATAAGAGCTGCTATCTTGGCACTAAGTTAAAACATTCTGAGAGAGAGGACTTTGCTACTTTGTTTTAAGAACAGACATTACAGTTATGCCCTCCTTTAAAGCAGATATTACCCTAAAATAAATGAAGTGATTAAGATATGCGCAGTGTAATTGTTGTGTTATTTATTTATTTATTTATTTAAGGCACATAGAGTAGATCGTATTTTTTACTATTAGCAAGATGTAAACATTAATACCATAAAGTGCTCCAGATTACACATTCTCAAAATTACAATTTTAGAAATGTTTATAGTCATGACAAAGCATCCATGCCACCACAGGTATAAGAGATAAGAGGTATTGTATGGAGTTGATTAGTTAAATTTCTTTCCTTACAGTTGGGGGTAGTAAAACAAAGGGATTTGAGATTTTCAGAAACATAACTCTGTCTTAAACAGATTCAATACTGAGTCAAAGGTTGCTGTAAAATTGCATAATCATAATTTGATCAAACCTAGACTGTGGATTCCACCTCTGTCTGCAGAAAAACGTCTGGGTTTTGCTGAATATTGCAGCTAGCAGTGGAGCGTTGAGGAGTATTTTCACTGGGTGAGACGTCTGTGCACCCGAGCACTGATTCAGATCTAGATTTGCAGCTCATCTCACAGCAGAGCTTCAGGGTACACTGACTGTAACAGGGAAGTTCACACTCTGAGACACCAGGTTCTTTGTCATCCGAGAACTCGGGCTGGACTGTTGTAGCATGGATGCCTTCCTCATGGAAGAGGTTTTTGATGCGTTTAGCTGTGTCCATGTAAGAGGCAGGGTCATGACACTTAACGTGTGCCGTGGCGATGATTCGGCTCCCGGCCAGCTGCCAGATGTGCAGCTCATGGACTGCCACAACCCCCTCAAGACTCCTCAGCTTTTTGTCAAGCCTTTGCATGTCAATCTGCTTGGGCACGGACTGCAGCAGGATGAGGGTGGACTCCTTCAGCAGTGGGAAGGTAGTATAAAGCAAGATGGCCACCAAGATTATGCAGAGTGTGGGATCCAGGTAGAGCACCCAACAAGGTCCAGCTATGGAGACAGCACTGGTACCATTGCGGTGGACCAAGTGCATATTATTCACAGGCCAGTGGTCAGAGCAGTAGCTACTCAGGCATGGGTTAATACATATCTCTTGATTGTCACATGTCCTCCACACAAATGTGAAAATGAGAGCATTAATCACTACAATGACAGAGCCAAGGGCATCGCCCAGCACATGCAGGAACACTCCACGCATGTTGAGCTGGGAAGACGAATCTAAATCATGCTCCAGCTTCTCTGGTGAGATGTTTCCATTCACTGGGATTTCTAGGTTATGTTTTGAGACAATGTCTGAAAAATATCAGAGCAGTAAATTTCACAATTAAAAATGTCAATAATAAAACAGCAAAATGTTACTTATTATTATTCATATCTAGATGTGAAACACACCTTCACCTTTTCCTATTGGGTGACTAATGACTGAATTCCAAATCATTACATACTCCCCATATAAATGCAGGGTATAAAATAAATCCATGTAGTACATGTAGTCTATATAGATCTGATAAGGAGGTATCAGCAATTCAGATTATCAGTGAATAAAATGGGAGAAGATTGGATACATTTATCAGACGAGCATAGTGCGTTTATCAGACGCGTAAAGAGGGTTTATCAGAAGCATGAAGCGTTTATCAGGCGAGTGTTTATCAGAAGCATAAAGAAGTGTTTATCAGAAGAGTGTTTATCAGAAGCATAAAGAGTGTTTATCAGAAGCGTAGAGTGTTTATCAAAAGCATAAAGAGTGTTTATCAAAAGAGTGTTTATCAGAAGTGTAAAGAGTGTTTATCAAAAGAGTGTTTATCAGAAGCATAAAGAGTGTTTATCAAAA
>JAOUWY010000002.1:12541764-12552639 GCA_025728095.1 Prietella phreatophila | reverse complement strand
GCCCGATGCTCCCTGGGATAGGCTCCAGGTTCCCCATGACCCTGAAGAAGGAGTAAGCGGTAGAAGATGGATGGATAATAATAATAATAATAAGAAGAAGAAGAAGAAGAAGAAGTAGAAACAGAAGAAGAACAAGAAGAAGATTGTAAACGATGCTTTACATTCTTACATTCAGTACATTCAACACAACCAATTATTTCCATTCTTTATCAAAACCAAAAATGGTATGCAGTGAGTAATATCCTAAACATGCATATATTAAAAGCAATGCTGTATTTTCTGTCTAGGCAATACATGCCATAACCTGCAATTAACATTTGCTTAAAAACGTCCTGGCAGACAATAAGTGAATACTGAGCCTGAATCCTCTTTATACTGAATCAGGACCACTGTGGATCTGCAGCCTGTCCTGAGGACACTGGGCTTCAGTCCACTGCATCATGACTTTGTAATTATGTCAGATTGAAACACAAGACTGGGTCGATTGAGTACTCATATTAGTCTAAATGAATTCACAGATTAAAGCTGGCACATTGCTTCACATAAGGGAAGGCAGCTCACTTGGAAGAACCCCAACATTTTTTGGCAGACAGTTTGATTTTAAAAATAAATAAATAAATAAATAAATAAATAAATAAATAAATAACTAAATAAAAAGTTTGAAAAAGAAAGTAAGAGAAAAATTCACCATACACAGCTCTGATCTAATATTATGATGACGATGCTGATCATAATGATGATGAAAACGATGACAACAATAACAATAGGCTAATAATAATAATAGTAATAGTAATAACAACAATAAGAAGAAGAAGAAGAAGAACGGGAAGAGGAGGAGGAGGAGGAAGAATAGGCTAGCAACCACATTTGTACGATTACTATAATTATAATTATCTTATAATAATTGTTATAAGCAGCTTTTATATCCTGGAGGTGGGGGTGATGCTCCATCACTGTGTGTCTATTGTGTGTGTGTGTGTGTGTGTGTGTGTGTGTGTGTGTGTGTGTGTGTGTGTGTGTGTGTGTGCTGCAGCGCTGCAGGGTGTGGTGGATGGAGGATGGAGGTGGGAAGCTGGATACTGCTCGCTCTGTAACGAATGTCATTACAGGAGCATTAATCCTCCCTTTTCAAAGCAGAATCAGTTTGTTAACTGAATCTTTTCCAAGTCCCTGATCTATATACAGATAGATCAGGCTTTCATCGTGGGGAAAAGATGCTTTCTGGACTACGTGCGAAGTTGGGCGTTTTTGTTGTGGACGATCATTCCGGCTTAGCCTTTCCAGTACAGCGATTCATTAGGAGTGGATTTTGGATGTAGCGACAGCAGCCCCTATCACAAGATGTCTAAAAGGAACAGTGTGGTGATGCTGCGGCCGCGGTCCATGTCGCAGGGGAAGAAAGCGGAGACGGTGAAGGTGGTGGTTCGGTGCCGCCCTGTCAACAAGAAAGAGGAGGCGATGAGTCAGGAGAGAATTGTTGAAGTGGATGTGAAACTGGGCCAGGTAAGCGTCTGGAACCCGAAAACGGCTGGAACCCTGAACAAGACGTTCACTTTTGATGCGGTCTATGATATGTTTTCAAAACAAAACGACCTGTACAGTTACTCGTGCAAACCTCTAATTGACTCCGTGTTACTCGGGTTTAACGGAACTATATTTGCTTTTGGTCAAACTGGCACCGGGAAGACATATACCATGGAAGGCCTGCCCATGGATCCAGAAAAAAGGGGTGTCATACCAAATTCTTTTCACCACATCTTCACCAATATATCCAGATCGCAGAACCAGCAGTACTTGGTGAGAGTGTCATATCTTGAAATATATCAAGAGGAGATACGGGACCTTCTTTGCAAGGACAATAATAAAAAGATGGAGCTTAAGGAGAGTCCAGAGTCAGGTGTTTATGTCAAAGGCTTGTCATCTGTTGTGACAAAAAACATCAAAGAAATTGAACACGTGATGAATTTGGGAAATCAGTCCAGGTCTGTCGGATTTACGAAAATGAACGAGCGCAGCTCGCGTTCGCATGCCATTTTTGTTATAACCATCGAATGCAGCGAGATGGGCATTGATGGCAAAGAGCACATTCGGGTTGGCAAGTTAAACATGGTGGACCTGGCCGGCAGTGAACGCCAAAGCAAGACAGGTGCCCAGGGCCAAAGGTTCAAAGAGGCTGCCAAAATAAACTTGTCTCTAAGTGCTCTTGGAAATGTTATCTCAGCACTGGTGGATGGGAAGAATTCTCACATCCCGTACAGGGATTCCAAACTCACACGCCTGTTGCAGGACTCTTTAGGAGGGAACGCGAAGACTGTCATAGTGGCCACGATAGGACCCACGTCATGTCACTATGAAGAAACTCTTGCCACCTTGAGGTTTGCGAACAGAGCAAAGAATATTAAAAACAGGCCAAAGATCAACGAGGACCCCAAAGATGCGTTGCTCCGGGAGTTCCAAGAAGAAATAGCCCGTCTGAAGGCACAGCTAGAGGAACGAGGGATGCTGGCAAAAGAAAGGAGGAGACGGAGGAATAGTGCAAAGATGAAGAGAAGCATGAGCAGTGGGGAGGTGGAGACACCTAGAAACTGTGAGGTGGACATTGTGGAGATGGTGAAGGAGGAGAGAGCAGAGGAATACTGGTGGAAGCAGCAGATGGCCAAGAGCTCTGCCAATGACAGCCCGGAGTTTAGGAGGAAATTAGGCATCTTGGATGAGAATTCACAGACTGTGGAGGATTTACTGAAGGAACAGCAGATTATGGGAATTATGATAGAAAAATACAAGGTTAGAACCTGCACATATTCAGGCTCCTTTAACCACACTGTTCTTTTCAGGCAATTAACTACAGAATAAATTGGATCCTGTTTGCTGTGATTTACTTTAGGCCTTGGAAAGCAAGCTTTTGATTGGGGGCAAGAACATCATTGACCACACCAACGAGCAGCAGAGAATGTTAGAGATAAAGAGACAGGAGATTGCAGAACAGGTAACACCTTCAAATATACACTCACCATTGTTGTCTTCTAATTCAGTGGCTAACGATAGTGTGTGATCTCTCATAGGAGAGACAAGAGAGGGAGATGCAGCAACTGATGTTTGAGCAGGATGAGGAGACAGTGGAACTGCAAGAGACCTACTCAACTCTACAGCAGGAGGTGGAGCTCAAAACCAAAAAACTTAAGAAGGTGAAACTTGCTTTCGACTAACTCATCAGTCTACACAACTAAACCGATAATATGTTTTTAGCAGAAATGAGGAGAAATATTCATTCCAACCTGGACACAATTCATAACATGCCACACAAGTTATGTGGAAAGATGAAAAAGCTAATGTTAAGTATAGGGGTGGTGTTAGCCGTCATACCTTTTCTTCTTACTTTGTATGAAACCAAAATAAATCCAACTACATCTGTTTATTTCTTCTGAAGATCATGTTTTTTCTCCCTCCAAATTGTTTACATTATAGTATGTAGTTCCTATACACAGTTGAACAAGGTTAAGTGTAGAACTCTTGAAGGTTCTTTGGTTTGGCCCTCTGGGGGAACATTTTGTAGAACCTAACAAAAGAGTCCTTCCATTTTAGAGAGGTTTCCAAGAAGCTAAGGAAGCTAGGTAACCTTATATCAAGGACAACCATTCTGTTTTATTAACCTATCATCTTGTCAATACTCGCCCTAGATTTCCACCATTATTTTGGTGTTAAAAGTAAATACATGAGCAACATTTTAATAACTCTATGTCTCGACTTTACACAGCTATACAGCAAACTGCAATTGGTACGAGCTGAGATTGGTGACATCATCGATGAACATGTCACAACGAGACAGGAGCTGGAGCAAACATTAAATGAGCTGACAAGGGAGATGAAATTCAAGTACGTTCTCCACAGTTCCTATCACAAAAGAACGCACCCCACCAAGACGTACTCATATGATAGTGCAATCTAACTCAAAGTGAAAAACTATGTTCTCCTCAATGTTTGCATGTAATATGTTTTGCAGGAATCTCATCATTGACAATTTTATTCCTCCTGAGGAGAAAAACAAGATCATAAACCGCCTTCACTTTGACAGTGAGGAAGACCAGTGGAAAGTCTTACCCATTTTCCCCTCTGAAAGGTTAGTGTATTCAGTGTATTTTACATTATTTCCCTAACTAACTGATTGTTGAGTAAATGAACGTTTTAATGGAAACTTATCCTCCAGCTATTCTCCTCGCATCAGACAAAGGCCAACGTCTGCAGTTGGATACAAGAGGCCAATCAGCCAATGTGCACAAGTTGCTGTGGCAACAGGATCTCCTTCCAGATACAGGGTTAGTACACAAAAGCAATGCTGTACTTTTAGCCTTCTAACAAATGGGTTATTTACATGGATATTTATTATCATTGTGGAAAAATTATCCAGTAATATATTTGATTCTTTTACTTGCACAACACAGGCAGAAAATGTCATGCTTCTGGAGCTAGATATGACATCACCAACTATGGTCCCACTGGATCTACAGGAGGCAGAATTGAGGACAAGAAATCTGCTCTGTGACTTTGCTCAGCACAGGAGAACGACAACAGCATCACGCATCATGCGGGCCAGATCATGGTGAGTGCCTCAGATGAGGAAAATATCTGTGTTTGATAATGAAGAAACAGTACTTATTATTATTTTTTGCATGATTTATATTGAAGGAGCACAGTGGCTTAATGGTTAGCAAGTTTTCCTCACACTTCTGGGATTGGGGCTTTGAATCCCACCTTCACCCTGTGTGTCCGGAGTTTGCATTTTCTCCCCGTGCTGTGGGGATTTCCTCCAGGTACTCCGGTTTCCTCCACCAGTCCGAAGACATGGCTTGTTGGCTGATTGACATCTATAAATTGTCCATAGTGTGTGAATGTGTGTGTGATTGTGCCTTGTACATCCAAAGTGTCCCCGAGTTCTCTGGGATAGACTCCAGGCTCCCTGTTACCCTGTGCAGGATACGCGGTATGGAAAATGGATGGATTTATGCAGTAGGTAATTTTGCTCCCCTACAGCTTCAGGGTACCTAGTTCAATCCTGAGCTGTGGTTACTGTCTGTGCATGTTCTCTTGTTTGGGTTTCTTCCCATCTCCCAAAAAATATGCCGGTAGGTGAATAGTGTGTGAAGGTGTGTGTGTGTGTGCATGGTGCCCTACAACAGACTGGCATCCTATCCATGGTGTA
Source organism: Prietella phreatophila (assembly GCA_025728095.1). Taxonomy (NCBI): domain Eukaryota; kingdom Metazoa; phylum Chordata; class Actinopteri; order Siluriformes; family Ictaluridae; genus Prietella; species Prietella phreatophila. Next base: position 12,547,442 of record JAOUWY010000002.1, on the reverse strand, counting down.
TTCCTGATTTGACCCCAGTGTTCCCAGCATAGGCTCCAGATCCACCAGGACCCTGATCAGGATAAATCACTTCCTAAAGACGAATGATGAATATATTAACTTGACCCGTGTTTTTCCCCCTTCTCTCTCACAAGGTATCAAGGACCAAGTCTGCCCGCTTCTCCAACCAGCTCAGTGGTCTCTGGGTCTCAGGTCCCACTTTCTGCCATGGGGGCATGTGCCAGTGTGCTTCAGCCATGAAGTGTTAATATGGTGCTTTTGCCGTTGCATACATGCAGAAAAAGCTCCATAATATCTGTTTGGCTTTTTTTCCCTTTATTGCAAGATCATGCTGCCTTTTCTTGTTGCACAACAATTTTGTATTAACAAATTAAGCACAGTTACCTGTTTGTCTACATGTGCATTGTATAGTCCTGTAATGTCATACTTGAATACAATCAGTGGCAACAGTAAATGGTTTTGTTGCATGATAAACAAATGACTTGCAGTCTCATGACGTATAGCAGTTCAATGATGTATAACAATTTAACCACTGATGAGAATTTTCAGCTTCTGCCATTACTGGTCGTTAAGATTCATGATGAAATATTTACTGAATGCAGTCAAAACATTACCGCCCCGGCGACCCTGAAGGAGTAAGCGGTAGAAGATAGATGGATGGATGGATGTATGGATGAACATTACCGCCCTCTTGAGGCCACAAGGATACAACACCCTTTTATTTATCACATATAACACGACGCCTTTCCTTAGTTATGTTTCAGGTAAAGCGGTCAGATAGATATAAAGGGTGATATAATTATACACAATATTGCATTAAGGCTCATGTTCTGAAATTAAACTTGATCTAAAACACCAAAGAAATTTTGATTATCCTAGGAGACCTCTATCACTGGGAATAGCTCTTAGGAAAAGCATTTACACCACCTTTAGCTTTTAAAAATAAAAACGCATTCATACAGTAAGACTTAAATGATACAGATATCAAATCTAACACAATGTAGTAAAAAATAATTCGCGTAAATCGCGTTAACCCACATTAAGAAAAACAAAACAAAACATTTTAACAGTCAAAACCTAGTGCATGGTGCCTAAGCAGCTTCCCTGGACGTTCATTGTACAGTAAGGTGACGTCATGCCCAGGGTCACATGACCTACTAGTTACAGTAAGGATCCAATATGGCAGAAATGGTAGGACTCGCTCCATCTTAACAGTAACCGACTCGCACATTAGGACGATTTCCGGGAGCCGAACGCAAACATGAGGGAAAGACAAAAGAAGAAAAAGGGGAGGACATGGGCAGAGGCGGCAAAAACGGTAAATCTATATCATATTGAGTGCTTGTTTTGCTTGTTTTTGCTCTGCGCTCACACTTCCATAAGAGTTATTCTTTCCCACCCGTTTTCCCTACTAATCCCGCCTCCTGTGCAATAATTGGGTCGTTCTGTCCCGAGGCTTGTTTTGGGATTGGCTCGCAGTTCATACGGCGCAGCAGTTCGCCCAATGGTAAATCGGCGGACTGAACGAGCAAGGCAATCCTAGTAGAGAAGGCAGGATTCGTTAGAATACGTGTGGGGAAAAGAATTGCCGTGTACCACTGTGTTGATGAGTTCATGACCCGCTGGTGCAGGCGAAGTGTCGAGTGCTCGAGCGCGGGCCTGAATGTGGATGAGCAACACAAACAGAGCATGATACTGATCTGCTGTAAACCATTATTTACACGAATCTGTTCTTCCTGTCCGCAAATGTCTTCAGTTTATGAACCTTTCATACAGTTCTCATGTTACCCCCGGATTCGTAGCAACGCGCGTATAACGTCTGTGTCGCTAGCTAGCTAGGCTATGCTAAGATAGTCGGGCTATGCTAAGCTAGTCAGATGCAGACACCTTATATTACCAATTCGACCAGCTCGTTCAAATATAGCTCTTTAATTGACCTTTTGGTTGCAATGTTTTTCATTTTTAATGAGCGTTTGTACAACCCCTGACTCATGTCAGACACTTCAGGTCGTATTTGAATGTCTTATTTTGAATTAGCCTGTGCGCGGTTAGCCAGCTAACTAGCACCTGTAGTATGTGAGTGGAGGCTGTGGTGGTTTACAAGTGAATTTAATTGCAGCTGTGAGATGCAAATTTGTTTAAAAAAAAAAAAAAAGAGAGGACCTTTTTTTTTCTTTGTTTAGGGAAATTAACCCGGGGGACAGCTTGTTAAAAGCACTAATGAAAGTTGTCCAGAGTGAACCAAGTGTCAAACTCAATTTCTGCCCCTAATGACGTTTTGATCTAAAATAGGGCCGAAACTGACAATTACATTTATTTAACTATGAAACAAAACAAAAAAGGGTAACACATTCATTTAGTGTCTCTTGTAAGGGCATCTGTCCCATAGAATAGCATGGGTTGTCAGTGTGGCCAACTCTTTTCAGGGGAAAGTCGCTACAGTTTGCCAGAACACGTCATGGATTTTTTTTTGCATATCCGTCGAGTCATTATGATCAATTGCAAACCAAAACATATCACAAGAACAAGGCAGATTTTGTGAGGATGTACTCGTATTATTTCTGTCGCAAACTCAAACATAGAGAATCAGTAGTATTAAGTAGTTGGTAAGTAGACATGAAAGAAACCACCATGGGAGGAATAATTCACTTTTATTACTTGTAAATATCACAAACAGTAGAGCTTTAAGAACAAAAAAGACGTGTGTGAGTGGGACAAATAATGGTGATCAGTGAGTGATTGTTGAGAAACAATAGAGATCAGTGATTGGTCATTGGGAAACAATAGAGATCGGTGATTGGTTGTTGGGAAACAATGGAGATCGGTGATTGGTCGTTGGGAAACAATGGAGATCGGTGATTGGTCGTTGGAAAACAATGGAGATAAGTGATTGGTCGCTGGGAAACAATGGAGATCGGTGATTGGTCCTTGGAAAACAATGGAGATAAGTGATTGGTCGCTGGGAGACAATGGAGATCGGTGATTGGTCATTGGAAAACAATGGAGATAAGTAATTGGTCGCTGGGAAACAATGGATATCGGTGATTGGTTGTTGGGAAACAATGGCGATCAGTGATTGGTCGTTGGGAACAGAGGCAACTCAGTCACAGGTATATGCCTCATTTGACTGAAGGTTGTATACCGTATTCTAATTTTTTTTTTTACCTCTGACATGTATGTATATCTTCCTCCTCAAAACAGTGAACTGTATAATTAGTGTTATAGATTTAACAAAGTAATATGTCTGTATGCTGATTGAGCTAAAGCAAAATGCAGTATAATTCATCTACAGGTAAGAAGTGCCATTTAGTCTGATGCTGTGGGCAGCTCTGTTGATTTGACTTCACTTGCTGAACTCAGAGGAACTCAGACTTGAGAAGACCCCTCCATTCCCTTAGAGTAGGAATTCCCAGTTTTCTTAGTTTTTTCCTAGTTGGAGGTCAGGAATTATGAGTTAAGACCTCTAGTTAAATGCCGCAATAATGGAGGTGAGAGAGCTGGATGAACTAAAGGTCTAAATGCTGCTGCATTGGCCTCTTTCAGTAGAGATGAAGTGAGGGGTAATTCCCAGTGGTTCCAGTCAGTGGGCAGTCATTGTGGGTAGAAAAACTTTAATTAAAGTAAAAAAATAGACCAGGGACGCACAGTGGCTTAGTGGTTAACGCTGTTGCCTCGCACCTCCGGGGTTAAGGGTTTAAATTCCGCCTCCACCCTGCGTTCGTGGAGTGTAATGTTCTCCCCGTGCTTCGGGGGTTTCCTCCAGGAACTCCAGTTTCCTCCTCTAGTCCAAAGACTGATGTTGTAGGCTGATGGGCATCCATCCATCCCTGTGTAGGATAAGCAGTATGGAAAATGGATGGATGGGGGGTTAAATATAGACCAGTGTATTTAAAACTTTGTAATTACATTACATAATAGATCATGGATGACTTTGTAGATCGCATGTTAATTATAAAGATTAATGTGCAAGTCATTTGGGTTGTATGTGGGTATGAAATAAAAGAGGAAAACCTACCATTAATAGGTGTCGTAAATGGTAAATACTAAAGAAACTCCACCTTTTAGATGATTTCAGCCATTTTGTTGACGCTAAGATGCCCTGATTAATTAGATCTCTCCACAAAGAGCCATATAAACATGTATTGCCATAACGTATACTGAAATGTTCTTCTATCTCCTTGTTTTAAAAAGAATTTTGTAGCAGATTTATTTTTTTTAAGAGTGTACTCTGGTATTCTTCACCATTCTGTGCAGACCTACAACCTAAGCAGAGCTCTATTAAGCTACAGCTTATTGTGTTTTCAGAAGGCAGTATCTTTTCACATTGTCTAAGACAAAGGAAATGAATCATGCTTGGCTGAAGTCATGGTATTACTAATCTCACCACCCCACTGTTACAACTGGCGAGAAAAAAACTGGCACCGCTCCACTGCCTGACCTCATAATGAAAGCAAAAGCTGCAGTTCAGAGATGCTGCATTAATCAAACTATAGAGAAACACAGGCATCGATCGTACACTCGCAGACATTGATTGTACACTGTACACAGCGGTGAAAGCGATCATAGCAACACCGTGTAATCTTATATCTGATTCATTGTATGTTGCAAATCATCTCAAAACACTCATGATACTTTAGGAGTAATGACCTTTTTAGTAGCGTAAAGCGAAAGAAAATGAAGGACAAGAACTTGCTAGTCTATAATATTTATTGTTAAACCAGGGGTGGACAAATGATAAATACATTAGCTAGTCTTCAATGTAAGTGAAAGCTCCAGCCTGCTTGCCCAGTCCCATGTTGTGCTTGCCTGTTTGCCCACATACCCAGGATTTTTTTTAACTAAAAAGAATTACAAGCTATTTATGTGCGTTAATACTAGAGATGCACCGATGTATCGGCTGATGATTGGTATCAACCCATAAAAGCACATGTTCATGCTAGCGGCCACTGGCTGATGGGTAAGAACATCCGATAATCAGGACCGATTATATCCTGTCGATCAAAAGAGGGCGGGAAAACCCATTGATTTCGTGTTGTGTGTGAAGAAATTGTCTCTTGTATGGAATGATGACGAAACCTCAGTTTGTAATCTCTGTAAGTGCTGCTATGCTTAAATTTTACACCAGACGCTGCAGCAGTGAAGAGGGAGTTTGTTTCTGTGTCGAGTCAAATGTATTTATTATTTATTTTTTTTGCGAGCTGCTCACACTGAATTAAAGCACCAGTACACTGTTGAAAGATTTACATGAAGATGAATTGACAAAAAGTATATATTGCACAGAAAAATATATTTGTAGAGTACCTTATTTCCGGACTATTGAGCGCACCTGAATATTAGCTGCATCCGCTAATTTTAAAAAGAAAACATTTTTTGTGCATATATAGGCCGCACTTCTCTATAAGCTGCAGGTGTCCACGTTGTACCTGTTACGATTCGTGACGTAAACGAAGCAGGACGGATGAAAGTGAAGTTAGGACGAGAGCTTTTATCTAACCAGAGGAGAGCAGACTCGAGAGAAACAAGAACCATGACCAACTCAATGAACTAAGCTAACTGTGTGTCTCATGGCTCCCGGGATATACACACACAAGCCTTATTAGTCTGAACTGCTAACCACTGTGGGCATTACCAAAACACACGACAAGACGGGGCGGAGCCATGACGTCAACCAATCTGCA
>JAOUWY010000002.1:12501788-12514247 GCA_025728095.1 Prietella phreatophila | reverse complement strand
TCTCTCTCACTCTCTCTCTCTCTCTCTCTCTCTCTCTCTTTCTCTCTCTCTCTCTCTCTCTCTCTGTGTCTGTGTGTGTGTCTGTCTCTCTCTCTGTTTCTCTCTCTTTCTCTATGTCGCTCTCTCTTCATTCTGGTCCAGTCTTCCATCCGGTGGAATGCTCCTACTGCCGGAGCGAGAGCATGATGGGTTTTCGCTACAGATGTCAGCAGTGCCACGGCTACCAGCTTTGCCAGAACTGCTTCTGGCGTGGCCATGCCAACGGTCCCCATAGCAACCAGCACCAGATGAAGGAGCACTCCTCGTGGGTATGCAGAGCCCCCTGAGGCTGTCTATAACTCATTCGTGTCTATACCCAAACAAAAACAGCTGCTGTTTAAACATATCACTAGTAAAATAAGTCATAAAAATCCAAATGATAGGTTTGTGCTGTAGCATAGTTACATGAGCGATCATTGAATCCAGTCTGGAATGTAATTTTCCTCTGATAAGGCATTTTTGTGTACTTAAGATTTTACATTTCTATTGTCCCGAAGCTTAATCGCTATTCTGAGAATTGAAGCGTAGGAAAAATTTGAAAGTGCTTCCGAAATCCAAATTGAACTTCTACCACAATGATGATTATTTTCAAGGTCAGGCCAGTCCAGGATCCTGCTGAATCACACAATACTTTTCATATACGTACTTGACTTGCAAATTAGAATGTAGAAGTAATATTTACCTGAGGTTGATTATGGGCTGGTTTCTCAGACAAACCCTTGACTAGAACAGATTTCTACTGACAAGTAAATTGTGTCATCTAAGACAACAATACTTCAGTTCCCAAACTTCCCTTTATTCCTTTCCAGCAGGAACATTCCCACCTCTCTGTGTAGCATTTTATGACTGGGTCTGTGTGTGTAATTGGTATTCAGACAGCATCAGTGTGTCTAGCTTTGTCTTTGTGTCTGTGCCTTTCACAGAAATCCCCAGCCAAGAAGCTGAGCCACGCCATCAGTAAGTCTCTGGGTTGTGTGCCAATAGGAGAACCCCCACACCCTGTGTACCCCGAGGCATCCGAGAGACCACAGGACCTGGCACACCCTACGTAAGTACTAGACTGTTACGGTTTTTATGGGACCGCAATATACTATGAAACCACCAAGTTGCCCTCACCATCATATAGAGGTTTCATTTAATAGGTTTTCACAAATGCAACTGAAGACAAAAAAAACCCAAAACCATTTAATACATGTTATGCTAATAGGCCCAGCGCCCATGGGTTTTGGATCTCCAGGGGCTTTGGTTGCTGTGGCAACTATATATCACAAATGTATGTGCAATGAATGTAAGTAAATAGTAGTGCTTAAATATTAGCGCAGGACTATAGGCACCGTGTGAAATAAATGAAGAATAGTTATTAGCCTTAAATATGGCCATGAATTGGCCTCTAACCACCGTATTTCAATGTGATGTCATCATTTTTCTGTCCCTGTGTCATATTGACATTTTGACACAGTGTACAAGCACTGTTAATGTTGAATGCTAAATTATCTCCAGATCTTTTCTGTTGAGTAGTACAGACATTTGCATAGTGGTCATGTGCATATCCATTAGGGTTGTCATGACAACACAAACATATATCACAAAACTACACCAGCTGAAGTATCACAATACCAAAAAGTTTCCCGATACCACGCAGTATTGTGTTAATACAATACAATATTCATTTATTATTATATATTATGTTATATTATATTATAATATTAATCAATTTCAAATCTACAAAGTGAATTAGAAATACATAGATATAAATGAAGACAGGCGAACCAGATTTATTTTTTTTCAATACTTTATTTAATGAGAATGCATAACTGGCTATTGGAAAAACTCAAGAACAATCATACAATTGGCAAGCAACTAATTCAGTCTGCCACATATTTCATCTATTGTTCCCTAGAGCAGTGATTCTCAACCAGGGCGGAGAGATCGGAAGGGGGGTGCAAATGGTTTTCAATTAAAAAAACACAGACAGGGCATCATTTAGGTTCTCGGTGTATTTTATTGTTTTTCAAATAGAATGTGCATAAATGAAAAACTGTTTTTCTCTCCCTCTTTATTTTCTTTTTGCTGGAGAGAAGCGGAGCTTAGCGTGCCTTTTATCTAGCTGTCAGTGCAGACCAGTGTTGCCAACTTAGCCACTTTTCAGACCCCTTTAGCGACTTTTTTGCAAAAAAACCCAAAAAAATGCCTAACGAGAAATTTAGCGACTGTTTGAATAAACCTTAGCAACTTTCCAAATGTCGGCAGTACTGTCCTGCAAGCATGAGGTCTTGCTTTCCCGCTGCACTCACACCTCTCTCTGCGTCTGCTCTGTTCAGTGAGAGTCTGAGAGCCGGAGATTTCACAATGTCATGGATAACGAGACGTGCCCTTCATCCCAATTTACATCATTCATATGCGATTGTTTTTAGAATGCAAGATGCATGTAATACATGTTTTACATGTGAAATAGTCCACGTTATTGCAACCTAGTTCTCTTGCTCAAAGTAGTTATACTGTAGTGTTCAGAAACAGTTTTGCTCATTCATGTTCCATACCTGTCCGTTATTTAGTTTTATAAAGTTTTACAAGTCATAAAAGTTCTTTTTAAAAATCGTAAAAGGTATGAAAAGTAATGAAAAAAGAACAAAAACACACGGTATTTACACACAGCAGTTAGCATAACGTTAGCTCCCTTGGTAGCAAACAGGCAATGTTTAAAGATTAAGGTAAAGAATTTAGGTTAAATGAAGTGTCGCTAACCTTTGTGTATTCTACAAAAGCAGTTGGATGTGTTGTTTTAGTGAAAATAGTATTAATTGCTGCACAATACTTGCGGTATTTTGAAGCTTCAGTACTTCAGTATCTTCAGGGTGCAACCCTAGAATCCATACAGATTCTCTATGCAAGTCATAAAGGTATCATGTGCTTGATTTCTATATGAATGTAAGTGTTCTAATGCAGTAATGCTTAAATTAATGCTTAGTGTTTTTTTCTTCGCAATTCCAGTCCTAGCAGCCCACTGCCCTGCTCAATTTTAGTTTTTCCCTTCTCCAATCTTACCAGATCCAACTTATATGGTGTGCTAGATAGTTAGGGAAAACGTAAAAACTCCATAACCCTTGTTCTAATACAAATGTAGTTGTCAGAAGATAATGGATACAAATTTCAAGCACAGCTCATTCCATCATTTACTCGGATGGTCCTGAATGTCCACTAGAAGGCGCCCCAACTCACTTTACCCGCAGAGCTGAAGCAAAAATGCAGGTCAGCTTGAAACGGTCGACTTATTTCAGTGCACTAGAAATAATATGATATAAATTTTAACCCATGGTCATAAGGATGATACCTGCTGCTACTAGTATGTTAGAAATAATGCATGAAGCATCAGAATATTTATCATGGGTACATGCTACATCGCTCATGTGTGCTTACGAAATAACAGATACTGAACTTCTACTAGCATCAAAACAAGTCAAAGCTAGAAAGACACATTAACTGTATATAAGTGCTGGATTTTCAATGAAATGTTACATGTACAATTTTTGTCACAAACAACAGCTACAAAAGATTGTCTTTTTCCAAAAACATTTAAATGCACAATATTTTGCTCTTGAAAACTTGCAGTAACTCACTTTAGTGCATAAAAAGTATGATGCATCCCGTGTTGGCTGTTGTAGAGGTTTTTCGACAAGAATGTGTTCTTCTGTTGGGAAGGGTCATATTTCATTATTTACATATTACAATGGAAACCAGTTTTGTTGCTTAAACAGAACGAAAATATGTCAACATTAGTCATTTGTGAAATGTAAAAAAAAAAATAACCTCCAAGAATAATGAAATCTCTAATATAATCAAATACATTTATTATGTGGCTTAATGTGTAAACAGCAGGGGTTCTGTTTTACTGATTTGAACGTTGAGAGGTGTCATTAAACAAGGTGACATATTGAAGAAGTGACTATTGAAGAAACTGCACAGCAATAACAGTATATATTTTTTCCAGGCTATATTTATAAATGACTATAAGTAGTCATGTATACATAGTGATATCAATATCAATGGATCTATATGTATATTTAATGTTTTACAGATGACATTTAGCATGTCATATCTCATTATGTTTGTATTTATTAGACACCCCAGTTTAGTAATGAAATTTACTGAATATTGTACATACAACAATCTCTAGATATGTTCTGTGACAGAAATTGGAGACTTGCAGTGTAGTGAAGGAACACAATGCTAACTCAAATATTCTCTGACCTTTGTTTATGCAGGTCTAGTTATATTCATTTATGCTTCTGATATTTACCAAGTTATTTTCAGTTTTGTATTTATTTCTAAAATTGAGAATGACATTTAGGAAAAGGCTGGGAAGAAATACAATGTGCGTAAAATAAATATAAAAGTATGTTTTTCTGTTTTACTGCTCGATAATTGATCAGGGAGGGATAATAAGGGCACTGCTGCTCATGGCTCTAGTTTGATTTTACTGACTCGCTGTGCTGTTTTATTGTGACTATACAACAGCACAGTATATTTGATATTACAGATGTGGTTTCTTACCTAATTTTATTATTTGGATATCCATCAGAGTTAATAAACAGACATCCAGTTAACCTTGAGGAGAGAGGGGAAAAGACGTATTGAATACGGTTTAAGAAAGTATCATTTACCACTGCAATTATATATAAATTATGTATGTATAAAATGCAGAGTAAAAGCTCTGGCAACACTCTGGCGTCAGTTTCAAATGCCAAAACCACATTGATATTTGTGGGCAGGATGTTTGAAAATCACAGGGGATTAATCAACTTTATATGATTACAGTGGTAATGTATGTTTATAATAATTTAATGGTCACTAAAGATATTTCTGTGTTCTATTTACTAAAGGTCGACTAATAGTGGATTTTACAGATACCGATAACTAAGTTGTGCCGTGCCTGTCGATACCTGATTAATCAACCGATAGTTTTTCAAGTTGATGCTGAATGAAAACATAACACTGAAAGTAAAATATCATTGAACTTTATTACAAAAACAAACAGTACTGACTATGCCATGAAAATGTACTGCACTTTTTTTTAAATGAAATTAACATATAAATGTTAATATATTAAGTATTAATAAATATTAAAGTTAATAAAAGATCCGAACTGAACCAAAAAAGTAACAGTCCAAATAATAAAAATAGAGACATCCAAACTGAATCAAAAACCACTTTAAATAACACAACAAAATTAGTCAGTGATCGGTTTTTTTTAGTTCGCCTGTAGAGGCCGCTCTCGTACTGTATACTGACAGCAGACACGTCTCAGCCGCTCCCACAATGGACACAACCGTAAAAAACTATCGGTGTGGATTTTTGCAGATAACGGATAGTTTTTATCGGTTATCCTAGCAATAGGTTGTTGGCGACGATTAATCGGCAAAACCAGTCAGTCGTCATCTAACATTTACTAACGCTGTGAATGAAAACTGTAATGAATGCTCTATCCAGTGTAAAGTGAAAAGTGTTGGGAGTGATTGAGTTGTACCATGTATGCCGTGTCATTTCTGATGTAAAATCGAAGGGTTTTATTTTAGTTCACGTTGACGTTATTAGCAGTAGCAGTCTATTATCTTTTTTTTTTGTCCTGTGTGTGATCTGGCTGCTTCTTTCCCAATGCATCCTTTAATCCCAATGCACATCTCAAACCAGTATACTGCTGCTTTCAGTATGAAAATATTGCCAGATGTGGTTTTTCTCACTGACTTCATGTCATCATCGGGCAGTACTCTAATCGTATTTCAGAATTGGAAATAAATACCCAAATTTCCATTTTGGAATATTGGCTACCTGTGGGTCCCTGTGCATATCCCTATTACATGCAGTATATTCAAAAGCAAGGAACAAACGATGTTTCAAACAAAGTTTTAGAATATATTTCAGACTGACACTGTTATATTACAGTAAAAGTACCTTATAAATAGCACTACCAAGCTTGTTTTATAAGGATAAATGGATCACATTCATTTGTTTTCGTGCTACATTGTGTAATAATGCAAAGTGTACATTACTAGCAGACTAAACCGGAACGAACTCATATGTGTATGCAGTTCTTTTGTCTAATTTCTGATTAAATTGATGCTTATGGTATAATTTTTCACTGGGGAGTCGCCAAACTCACATCACATCAGGTCAGTCAGGTTTAGGATATAAAGCATTTGCTTTTTTGCCACAGAACTCATCTTTTCAGTAAGTGAACAGCTAGCGAAGAGAAACTAAAAATCTTTATCCTTTCAGGATTGCTCTTAAAACCAGATTTAAGGTGTAATGTGAAGCTACGTGAAACACAGAAGCCAATAAAATAAACGACATAGACTGGTGTAATGAGACCGTGCATGGCTAGGAAGCCTCCTGTAAGTGATGTAAACATGATCTAATCCTAAAATATGTATTTTCTAAGTACTATCTGTATGGACCATTTTAGGATCCAGTTTAAGATTCTGTTGCTTGTCTTTAAAACTCTTAATGATCAATCTTCTTCTTATCTCAAAGATCTTCTTACACCACGTTCATCTAGCAGACTTTTAAGATCTTCTGATAGGTTTCTTTTTTATGTCGCTTGATCCCATTTAAAAAATAAACGGGATAGAGATTTTTCAGTCACCGCCCGTCGTTTATGGAATCAGTTGCCTCTGGACATCCGCCATGCACCTTCTATTATCGTTTTTAAAAAGAGACTGAAAGCAGATCTCTTCTCCCAGGCATTTTAATCTAATTTTTTATTATTGTTTATTGTCTGTGTCTGTTATTCTGTTTTCTATAAAAACTTTTTCTTACTCTGTTCAGCACTTTGGTCAGCTTTGCTGTGTTTAAATGTGCTATATAAAAAAAAATTGACTTACTTACTTACTTGCTTGTAGCTTAAGATGTGCATGATGTTTATCTTTGGTGTGTTGTATATACTGTACATTCTTCACTCACTGAACCGGAAATCCTATTCTCTGTCCATTACTTTAACTCAAATTTGAGAATAGGTAATCATATAACTAAGGTTGAAGTGAGTTGATGAGATGATGTTAATTCTGCCCTTGCTCACTCACTCCTTTCTGACCATCTGTAGTGCCTTAGGGAACGGCTACGTCAGTGTAAACATGTCTCACTTCCTGTTTTGGCTTCACACAGTGTTGCTATTGACCTCAGGACAACATGATCTTCATAATTGCACTGTAATGAGTGCCTTCTGACTCAGCCATCAGGCAGAATCCGGCCAGCAAATCGGCTCCAAAAAAGGATGTGGGCGTAGTGCATGTCTTAACGGATCAGTGTTGGTACTTATTTGAAGTGGCATAATTGAGTTATGGACGTCAGGCTTGTGTTGTGGCAGTTTGACAGTTGATTGTGAATAGAGACTTCAGTATTTCATTCAGATTTTCTCAAGACAGACTTACTTCATCTATTTAGAGCTTGAAATGGGGTACACAAAATAGATGGATGGATGGATGTCTATGAAAGTATGGCATGGTGGTGAAGTGGGTAGTGTTCTCACAGCTCCAGAATCAATCCTGAGCCCAGGCTGCTGTCTGTGGGTTTCCTCTGAATTCTCCGGCTTCTTGCACCACCAAAAGTCTTTGCTAGTAGGTCAGTGGGCTATTCCACACTGCCCCAAAGTATGTGACGGTTTATTCCTGGGAATTTAAATTTTAATGGCGTTGGATATTACATCCACAAGTGTATTCCTGCCTCATGCTCATTATTCCTGGGCTAGGCACCAGACCCACCACAACCGTGTGCAGGATAAAGTGGTTACTAAAGATGAATGAATGTCTATGAATAGCAACACGCTCCTTCTACTACACAAAGTAGAATGAATTTGAATAAGTAGAATTAGTTGAATAAATTATCATTCAAATTGTAATTTTTTTTAAATATTAAGGTCTCTTCCTAGTCCAAACATCTTGAAAATACTATTACCTTTAAGCTAATGCACCAAAATATGTGTGCTACTACACTGCTCGTCAATCTTTATTTTGACGAGGACGTTTCCGCTCCATATTTCCCCAGCTCTATCAGGCATCACTCACTTCACTTTAATTATCTGCGAGCCAATAGAAATCCCATTCGATATTGTGGATGTGACCTCATAAAAAATGTGGGAATAATTTTGGCTTGCCCTCTACTAAGGGCAGACATCTTGAAGAATCTGAAATATACACGTACGAGTGACTCGGTTTAGTTCGGCCTGCGTGGAATATGTGAATCGTTTGAAAGAAGAAGATAACAAATCAGAGACGACCTTTTGTGTTGGCTTGATAGCTAATCATCCGTCTGTGGAGACAGATAGCAACTGGATGTGATTGTACACAGTGGAACTGGCCTTTTTGCTCTGTGACACAGCGTCATTCATAACATCACTCCAGCTCATAGCCTTGTTGGACAGTGAAAACATGAACTTTAATGAGGCACTGTGGGAGCTTCTTCATGCAGCATGGTATCACACAAAACGTTTGGGGAAAAGACATTACATGGTAGACAGGATGCCTTTATAAGTCTTAGTCGAAGGGCAAACGCAATTGAAAAATGTTCACCTTATTGTCAGGAGATTTTGAGATTAAATCCTGTCCTGTGGAGTAGCGTAAGCAGCAGTAGAAAAAGATACACAATGAGATCTAGCTAGAGAGTGGGACTTGGCAAATGAGCAAAGTAGGAGAAAATGGGGGTAAAAATCCAAAAAAACTAAGGTTTCTTACTTGGTAAAATGTCACCTGGTATTTTTTCAGTCTACAACAGTCCAGTTTTGGTGAGCCTGGGCCCATTGTAGCCTGTGTGTGAAGTGGAGTGGAACCCGATGTGGTCTTCTGCTGTTGTAGAACACCTACATCAAAGTTTCATGTCTTTCATGTGCTGAAGTAGCTCAGTGTTTAAGACGTTGGATTAATAATCAGAAGGTTGTGAGTTCAACTCCCAGCACTGCCAAGCTGTCACTGTTGGGCCCTTGAGCAAGGCCTTTACCCCTCAAACTGTTGTATAAATGAGATAAATATAAGTCTCTGTGGATAAAGCCATCTGCCAAACGCTGTAAATGTAAATTTGAGTATCCTTTCTGTCCGCTCGTACCATTCTAACCATTCTTCTCTGACTGATCTCATCAACAAGGCTTTCTGCCTACAGATCTTCTGCTCACGGGTTGTGGAAATACTCAAAGCAGTCCATCCGGTGCCAAAAACCATCAAGGCACTGAAATCATAAGATGTGAACATTAACTGAAGCTCTTGACCTGTATCTGCATGATTTATGCAGCGCTGCTGGCACATGGCTGGTGTGTGTGCGTGTGTGTGTGTGTGTGTGTGTGTACGCGCGCACGTGCATTGGTATTCATAACCCATGAGTCGTGCAGAGAAAATGGGAAAGACAGTTAGATGTGTAGAGAGTGGAGCTGACAGAGAGAGAGAGAGAGAGAAAGTAAGAGAGAACACACGCATCTGGATCATCACTGGGTCATGTGACTGCCAGGTTTCCTTGGAGACAGCAGCAATGTTGTGCATTCGGATTCTAGTTCAGTTGAACGGAGGGCAGGACAGAAGAGGCAACTGGCCTCTGGATGTGTGTCAGAGCTAAACAAACAGGTGCTCCGTCCGCTACGCGAGGTGAGTTATTCCATACAAACGCATTTGTCATTTTGTTCTCGGTCAATGAGTGTGGTCTTGAAAATGATAATGTAGATAGAAAGTTGAGATTGCCACCGAAGGCACTCACATTGTGTTGTGTTTCCGATCTGACGCTACTGAGACGGTGCCAGCTATTTAAATCAATTCCTGGCACATGGAGCTCTTCCTTTGCATTTATTTATTTTTTTATCTGTTTGCCTAATGCATTGTATAATCTCGAGAGAAAACCAAGCTGAAATCGATATGATCAAACAAGACTTTAGCGACCTTTACAAAACGAGAAAGTGCTTGTTGTCGTTTCAGGTTTAGTTATGTCTACAACAGCAGCGTAATAATCACATTATACGACAATTTAAGGCAGGGGTAAATTGTTTTGAGATTTTGGACCCCCCTTTTTTTATAGTGCTATGCAAAAACTGGGCGAACATACACGTAGGTTGGTGAGAGAGAGAGAGAGAGAGAGAGAGAGAGAGAGAGAGAGAGAGAGAGAGAGAGAGCGAAAAGAAGCAAATATGTGGAGAAAGTAAGCCTGAAGCAAAAGCACAGCTTGAGCTGAGAAGTTCAGATTTACCTAGTCAAGGTGACATTGGTGGTAGTGATTGATCAGAGATGTGGTGTCTCGGCGGTTAAGGCTCTGGGCCACCACTCAGAAGGTCATGAGTTTGTGTGTGTGTGTGTGTGTGTGTGTGGGTGTGAGGTCTGACAAGCATTTTGGTCCAGTTTATCCCCGGTTTCTCCAACATCACCTCTGCCTCTCTCCTCTCTTGTCTTTTCTCCATTTTCTCAAACTCCAGCTCTAATTAGAATTCTTACAGACCCCCTTTTTCTTCTCGTTAACTGTTAATTAGTTTTGGGCAAATAGCATTAAATTAAAATGTCACGTTCTTGAAGGCAATTACAGTGAGGATGCCTTTACATGTGGCCTGTTCCAGCACAGTGTAAAGCACTTTGATGGCTCGTCCTCTGAAAGCTCATTGCTAGTGTTTTCTGCTTGTGAACCCCACTCGCGCACACACACACACACACACACACACACACACACACACACACACACACACAGGTAGGCTGCTGATAGGAGACAGGTTGGCAGCCCCAGCTCTGTGGCCATGCTTGACTTGAACTTTATAATTTTGCAGTCAGCTGAAGCCAGTGTCCATCAACATGAACGATACAGTTCTTGTGTCCTCTGGGGCCCCCACGCCCACCACAAGGTAAGCACTGAACCCAGGTTTCCGTCTGCATGCTATTGTGTCGAAGCCACTCTGTCGTAAGTCTGTTCTTTAAAACTAGCTTGCTTTGAAGTCTGTAGGGCAAGTGAGTGATAAACGTCTTGGATTCTGTCAGTTTGATTTACCGCTAAGCTATATATGTTTGCCCACCTAAGCCAGATGAGCTGAAGCATTGAAGGGGTAAATTGACTCACCTTTTTAAATCCCGGTGCATTTTGAAAGCTGGGATCTCTCCAGGCGATAAGGGAGATATAAGCACTCAGGATGAGAACCTTATCTCAGAAATGGGGCTCATCAAGTTGTGTGATTCAGCGCTTTCCTGTCCCTCGTCCCACGGCGCACACACTCAGCGTTGTCTGGATATCACCAGCTTAAACAGTAATATGAGATGAAATAGCTTGTAAGATTTTAATAACTGAAAACTATGAGGTGGATTTGGATGATATTGTAACGTATTGCGTTACAGACCCTTTTCCAGGGCATAATTCAGAAAACCATCACTGGATTTAAGGACTATCCCATTCTTATCTATGACTCCACACCCCAGTATGGCTTACTCTACTTTACATTTCATGAAGGACTTTGACACAAAAAGTAGCATGTGATCTATTTACATACAGTTAGTACTGCTATTATAGGAGTGCTGTAGTGGAAGGTTCCTGAATGCATTAGAATTCGAAGTGTCACGACTGCAAAAAAAACCCTGAATGGACCTGATGTAATGCACGGCGCCCGAAGAAGGAAGAAGCTGCTCATATGGAAGCAGTGCTATAAATAGCTTGGCATGGACTGACGGGAGAGGGTTTGGAGGAGGGGTGGCACGGGTAAACACTTCATCCGACATGAGAGCTTCACTGCAAGGATTAAAGTCTGGTTAGAATCAACTTGTTAACCAAGTCTCCGTGAGAGAACAGTTGATAACTTCACCAAAACTGGCTTCATGTTAAGACTGTAATGAATTTCCTGAATCGCACATTTTGACCGTGTAGTACGCAGTTATAGAAGGGAATTATATATAATCGGATGAGGAAGGGTTCCCTTTTGAGTCTGGTTCCTCTCAGGGATTTCCTCCTCAGGTCGTCCCAGGGAGTTTTTCAGTGTTGTTTCTTCAGGACCATGGTGCAACACAGAACAGTACACAAGACTACATAAAGCGCAAATATACAACAGCGTGAGATGAGTGCAAGACACTCGTAAAATACACAGAACAGGCCAATACGTATGCGGGCCAATACTTACAAAGGACAATAAATACACAGGACAATATGTACAAAGGACAATAAATACACAGGACAATAAGTACGCAGGACAATACGTACGCAGGTCAATAAATACGCATGACAATAAATACACAGGACAATAAGTACGCAGGACAATAAATATGCAGGACTATAAATACACAGGACAATAAATACTAGGACAATAAGTATACAGGACAATAAATACACAGGACAATAAATACACAGGACAATACGTACGCAGGTCAATAAATACGCAGGACAGTAAGTACACAGGACAATAAGTATGCAGGTCAAAAAGTACAAAGGACA
>JAOUWY010000002.1:12484661-12496675 GCA_025728095.1 Prietella phreatophila | reverse complement strand
GCAGTTTAACCCAGTTTTTCTGCTACAGGCTCAGACTGGGGGCTCACCCTACTCCTCACCCAGCCACAGTACCAGTGGCACCATGCCCATGCCCATCCTCTCCACCTCCGCCGGCTGCACACCTACTCACACGCCACAGGACTGCCTGGCCGGTGTCAGTGACGATGTACTGGATGCCTTCTCTCAGGGTAAGACATCCCTGATACATGCAACAAAACAAATTGCAATCGCAAGGGCCTTGAAAACCACTGTTATGGGGAAAACTATAAAGAAAAGTCTATTAAAACAAAAGCCTCACCATTTGTCTGTTTCAGGTGTACCAAGAAATCTCCGTAACGATCTTTTGGTAGCTGCGGACTCAATCACGAATACCATGTCGTCGTTGGTTAAAGAGCTCCACTCAGGTATTGCACTGTTTGTGATGTATTGATTACATTACATTACAAAGACCTGGAAAGAATTTTGGTCCTGTTCTAAAAGGCAGTTTTGTGATATTATAACCCTTTAACCTCATGGCTTGTTATTCGATTAACAATGTTCAGCCATATTATTCACTAACTACCATGAATTCCTTAATAAGTGTGGTGAAACTAATAGAAAAGGTATATAGTTCCAAGAGTGAACAATGAACAATGAAGTTCTGGGAATTTAAGGGGGTTAAATGATAGGATTTGAGTGGAATGCAGTGGAATAATGTATTGTGACTCATTATTGTGATATATTATTATAATATTGTATGTACAGATTATCAATGTTAGCTTATTTGTTCAACTTTACAGTTGATGATGGTCTGGAGGACGAGGAGGTGAACATGAGGAACGGAAGGGAAAAAGGTGAGTTACCCTCGTCATTATTATTATTTTTTGTCACATTTATATTTCCTTGTCTTCAAACACCAGCATCCTTTGTGATTCCTTTACTTTGCTCACTGAATGAATCGCTAGTTACTTATGTAACTGTGGTTCTATGAACCCCAGGTAATAGGGATGCTCCAATCAGAATTTTTGCATCGTAATTGGCCAATCCCAATTCCGATCGTCCAAGCTTTATATAAATGATATGTAAGCTTTCTGTTGATGGTCACTGTTAACCTTTTTTTTCCAGATAAGGTAATAGCACACATGTTGTCTTGGTTATATTATTTACAGTAGTGTTGTAGATTGTTGTTTTAATTGCGAATCAAATGAATAAGCCCAACAAATATTCATTTTACAATGAACATTTTAATAGGTCTTTAAAAATGCAAAGCAAATGGCGAATTTTTCATTGTTTCTTGAGACCTCGTAATAATTCCACACTGGTGATGAGATAACTGCAGCGCTAAAGCTTCATCATGTGTTTTACGTCCTCACATGTTACGTTATCAAATTTCGATCGGCTCGTGAGATCAGACAAATTTAGAGACTACCGATCGAGTGATAGGGTGTGATTATCGGCCGATTAGCAGCCGATTGATCGGAGCATCCCTACCAGGTAACTGCCAAGGGGCGTTGAGATTCATCTGGATACTCTCTTGTGCATTCGCAAACATATGCCGAAAACTTCCAACAAAGTCATGTAGTGATGCAGAACGGAGTACTTACAGTATATATCACTGTCATAAAGGCAGAACCTTTTCGTCGAGTCATTGAACCTCAGTTACATATGGAACTAGCATTCTGTTTCACCCCTGCAAACAACAGTGAGAATCACAAACGCCAACAATGTCATAAGGAACAGGACTTCTCTCAGGAAGGGAGGGGCAATGTTACCCTTGTAGATTATGGAGAATGTGCATATTGATGCCCAGGTAGTAGCAGCACAGACTTCTAATGCCCATGATGAGGTGACATTCCTTGCAGAGTGGCATGTCACAGTAGGGCATGGCATGATGTGTCTGTAGGTCATGGTGAAGATTTCTGTCAACCAGTGTTTCTCTTCCGCGGCAGATGATTAGATGGTTTGAGGATTGGATGGCCACCAGCCAGTCTAGATAATACCACAGGGTGTGCTCTACAAGTTTGCATTCATGGAAAGTTGGGTGATGTGATATTGTGCCAAAAAGTCACCCGAGACTTACCTGGCCAGTAACACATCCAAGGCAGGCTTATAACCAGACCATGCAATACCCCGACTCTTGTTACTGAGTTGATCTCTTTTTGGTGACTCATTTTTAGTGACTCTTAGGGAACTGTAGTGGGTGGAGGTATCTTGCATTTCTCAAAAATTAATAATAATATGCACAATAAATGCATAATAAGCATGCGAGCCTCCAGAATGAGCCCATCCATGGCGTTATGGTGTGCTGCGATGACTGAAGCATACACTTTTAGTGTATTTGGGGACTTGCTGTCTAACAGTCCTTGCATAAAAGTTTGTATCTTGGGCAATACATATCCATATCCAACTGATGAGATGCTTAAACATTTGTGGAATAGCTTCCACTCAAAGGCATAAAAGGTCCTGGATTACCAGCTAGTGCCAGGGTGATCCCCTGCTAGTGAAAGCAGTAGTCGAAGCCATTTTGGCCATTTCAGGACCACAACTACGACACCTTGTCCTGGTTGCTGAATTCTGCTGAAAGTGAGCAATAAAGAAGCAAAGGCAAATTACAGGTGGTGAGGCCAGTCATGGACAACACATCTTGCCAAAGTGGTATATTTTACCACAGTGGTATATTTTATAAGAACCACGATTGGCGAAACGGTGCACCTGTGCCTCTGCAATCTGGTTTACTATTTATCGGTATAAACACCACTCTCCTGGATCTTCATATGTTCTTGAAAGTATATACTCTGCACCATTGTGTGGTTTGAGGACGTATAAAGTGTGGATTGGCCCACCAGAGAGGATTCTGTGCAAGGTGGAAAGACCTCCATCCTTAATTCCTTCTTCAGATATTGCTGATACTGGAGTTGAACATGGCAGCTCAATCTTCAATTCCAGCTGAGCTATGTCTGCCGAACACTGTGTGCGAGGGATGTCCGTGTCAGACACCGCATCCTTATAATTGTCAAAGGTGTGAGCTCATAGCTGGTGTTCATCTTCAGCTTCCAAGGGGTTCAGACACCATTTGCACAAGCGCAGCATGGTTCCTTTGGCTAACCACTCTGTGTAGTATGAAATGGAAGTGGATGAGAGGAGGCACAGTTTTGAGGGACTGGATACCCGTAGCTTTGTGTGTAGACACATGCTGGTAAGTGAATATTGTGCACACGTTTTACCAACATGTGCACAAAGTAGATACTTTGGGCGGCTGTGGCTCAGGTGGTAGAGCGGGTTGTCTACTAATCATAGGGTTGGCGATTCGATTCCCGGCCCACATGACTCCACATGCCGAAGTGTCCTTGGACTGAGTTGCTCCCGAAGGCAAGTTAGCGCCTTGCAGCTCTGCTACCATTGGCGTGTGTGTGTGTGTGAGAATGAGACACAGTGTAAAGTGCTTTGGATAAAGTGCTATATAAGTGCAGACTATTTACCATTTAGATAGATCGCTGTATGACAGTGGTATTTTTGGAAATACGCCATTAATACCTTTCTGTGTGACTTTCTTGACTCACCTCTCCTGATGGTTAGGAAGCGTGTAATTAAACCAACTTTAGTAAAACAAAACCAATAAGACAGTGGAATAAAGTAACACCAAGGCACATTTAGCTCTAATATTTAGCACAGACTGGCTTATTTTTCCTCAACTGACAGTATTTGATAGCAGATGTTTCTAGAAGATTCTGAGTAAAACAGAAGGGAACTTTGCATGTGAGTATAATTGATAAAAACACACAATAGTTATATTCTCTGCACGTCCCAAAAGTTAGACCCAACACTGCCTGCGTGTGGAATGTTCTTTAAGCAAAGAGTGGTCACAATCCCTAACCTTAGTCTGTGTTTTGTCCAGTGTCAGCACAGAGGCATTATGGGAACAGGCACTCCACTCCTTCGTTTTAAATGTCTGGATGTGACTGGCGAGAACCAGCGACGGCAAAACCCTTCCTGGCATTAGCACATAAAGTAATGCATGCTCTTCCCAGCCAGGTTTCACTGTGTGAAATGAACACTTCATCACATTTTGCAGAGAGCAAGCTGTATCTACTAAGGAGAATATAAATATATATAGTGCTATATGTCTATCTGTATAAATCTGTTGTAATTATGTAACATTTTCATTCATGTCTGCAAAGGAATGGCTTGTTTGTGCTTCGTCACATCCAAAACGTTTGATTTCAGTCTCAAAAACGGTCACACTGTGCATAGTCTGTGTTAACACTGGGAAAAACTCCCTGATCTCTGCAGCTCTTTCCTATAGGTGTCCTCCTCAGATAACGATTTTGTAGAGTTAGTGATAATGTTTTGTTTGTGTTGTTTGAGTTTTGCATGACGTTTATAACGGGAGGACCCTTGTTGTTGACCTGCATGTGGCGTTTATTTCGACTGAAGTGTGGGAGTCCATCCTCGCACCCACTCTGATCATGTTCATCAAAACTGCTGCTAGCCCATGATAAAGCACTAGGTCAGAGCTGTCTTATAAAGCCAGGTGTTTGTCAGGGAATCTCTGTGAGTATGCTACTTTTAACCATTTGTTCCTGTATGTCGATATATGTTTTAATTCCATCTTTATATTGTACATCCCTCGAAAGCCTTCCAGTTGCTTCTCAGTCAAATAGATCCAAATGTTGGTCCATTCAAAATGCAGTCTGTTTAAAAGACCAGTTTAGAGGACGCATTCTGTTGGAGTGCACATGCCTTTCTGTTACAGTCACTTCAAAAGCTTTGTAGTCAGTAGTCATGCTCTAAATAAGTGAAACTGCTGCTCAGGGACTAGGGATAGTGGCAAAGATTGTGAACAAATGCATGGCCCAGTAAGGTTTGCAGATCAAAGATTAGCACAGACCATAAAATCTTTACAGATTTGCCGATGGTAGTCACCAGAGCTAATGCAGGAAGTTCCTTCTGGACTGTGTGAGAGATGATGGAATGTGTAGTGGTGAGATAGAGGAAATATTTGAAGAGGTGGGGGTGGGGGTTCAGGGTGAGGTGCTTAGGCTTAGGGGCTGTGCATAAATATTTTGTTGATCTCCTCTCAGATTTGAAGGTTTTACAGTACAGAGCTTTACAGTTATGAACAAGAAACTGATACTGTACTTGAATTAAAAAGAATTCAGGTTCAATAATTGCATTTATCAAAATATAATGTCTATTACTGTGTGTTCTGTTTATTATATTGGTTCGGGGGAATTTGAACGGCAACGGATTGTTTCTTGTCACACAAAAAGACGAAATATGACTCCGTTCCTTTCTGAGTACGATAGAAACATGACTGTTATGGTTAGATCAATTCTTCAAAGTTCGTGTCTTGAAGTATGGTTATTTAAACTGTGGAAAAGTAATATTATTTAAGAGATCACTTTGTGGGAGATAAGAGATGGGCAATAGGCAATGATCCATTTCTATTGATTTCTATTGTGTTTCTATACAAAAAAGTGTATACTTCTGCATTACATCTATTGAATGCCTTTCATGAAGAATAAGATCTTATTATTGTTAAACACTGTGTAAAATGAAATGTTTCTTTGGTAAAAGTAGGTGTGCGTCATGAGAAGTTCTTGATTTATTTTTGACACTTGATGGCAGTTGATAATAATGCTTAATGTATGAATTACAGAAAATAATACTGACATTATAGCTGGACACTCAGTATCATGGTAATTCATGTCAAATGTATGGGCTTCAAAATCAGATAACTCATTTGCTTTGTAATTCTTACTGTACTTTGTAAAGTACCACTCCAACCGATTTTTGCTTTGAAAGGTGGATAGGGAACAATCATGTTGTATCATTTGCTACAAATATGAATGCAATCTTATGATGTAGGTGTGCCTAGATGTACTGTATAAAGTGCTCTATACATTCTTTTTTCTTTTTAAAGTATTCTACACATGTACAAGTCAATGCTTAGATAGGAGTTTTAGTATGTGACTTTGTAGGAATGCGATTATTTATCTGTGCTCATTGAAAAACTTCTTGTTCTGCCTTTAAATTTGTGCCAAACTTTAGTGTGCCCTTATGTCTTTGTTCTTTGTGTTTGTGTTTAATCACAGCCTATGCTTTTATGAATTTGTTGAAATAGTTCACTGAGAGGGTTCGCAAGCATGAAAGCTTAAACACTACATATTCAAGTTTGCAAAAATTAACCCTGGGACCGAATATTTCTTTCTAACACTGTACTACATGCCACAAATTCTAAACGTGGATCTATAGTGTCATATTGTCTGGACATGACATCATACATTTAAATACTTCTTTCATTTTTAATATCCTGTTGTAACTATATGATTTTTTTGAGAAGCCAGAACTTGCTCGTGCTAAATTACTTTTATATGTCAGGGCTTTGCCGCTGTATTCCTTGTTTATTGCAATGTTTGCCTTTCAAAGTCATGATTTATGTCTATCAGATATATGTCTTTTTTTTGTAAATTATTAAAGGTGAAATATATAAACCTGTGTGTGTGGAAATCTGTTTTTATATCTTGGTGAGGACTTTTTTTTTTTTTAACTAAGCTTTTATTTAAAAACTAAAAGAACCAAAATGTTATTTTGGTTTCTGAGGTTAAGGTTAGAAAAATATATAGGTGCATGTAATTAATTAGCTGTCTTCATAAGTATGTCAGAAGAAGGGGTGCGTGTGTGCATGCGTGTGTGTTTAAACCCTCACTGGAGTCTGCCATAGCTGAAATAGTTTCTTGTGGTGACTAGATATGAAAGGAAGAACGCATGCTGACATCACTAGACCAGTCGCTTTAGTCGAAGAGAGCTGCTGCTATTCTGGATCTTGCACAGGTAAGGGAGAGAGAAATTGTTATTTCTGAGTGGTGCCTTCTTCACGTCTGAACCTGTTCTAGCCAGTCTTCCCCACCGTGCCACGTACTGCTGCTGCACAGGTGCTTCCGGTCCACTGAACCACATCAGCTCTCAAACCATCACCTACGCTTTCTTTTCAGTCTGTCCTTCTAACACAGTTGGAACATAAACTCTAATCCAAAAGGTCAAATCTAGCTGGCTTTTGAACTTGACGACTTAAACGATACACTATCAGGGCTAGTGTAATTTGTAATTTTTAGAGGTGCACAGATACTAACTGTCTCATCTGATACCGATGACGATTATTCAGAGTGATATCGGCCGATACCGTTAACCGATACAGATAGTTCTGCCTTTTATACCTTCTTTTAAATTAATAATAATTCCACAATTCTGAAAGAAATGCAAGTAAAAGCTTTATTCTCTCTATTTCAACTAGTTGTTTCACAGTAAGTGTTCTCATCAACAGAAAACTCATTACTCACATTAACATTATCACAGGAACTAAATTCTGAAAGTTAAAGTAAGATTTCTTAACTTATCGAATTTTATTCATTCATATTAACATTGACTGTATTCTAAAAATCCTCCTGATAGTCTCACATTCACTCTCCACAAACAAAAGCATTCCCACTTCATCACTGACATCAAACTGGTCATATATAATATCAACTTTTTTATATACTTTTCAAAAAAATAAAGGGAACACTTGGAGTTACATTGTGCTGTTTAAGTGTTCCCTTTATTTTTTTGAGCAGTATATATTAACATTAACTGGATATGAAATATACTACTCTACAAATATATTTTTCTGTGCAATAAATATTTCTTTGTCAATTCATCTTCATTTAAATCTTTCAACAGTGTCAAACAACTAGAAGGTATAAAAGGCAGAACTATCTGTATCGGTTAATTCAGCGTGAGCAGCTCGCAAAAAAAAAAAAAATTAGACGACGCCGAAACTCCCTCTTCACTGCTGCAGCGTCCGGTGTAAAATGTTAGCAGTGCAGACATGAGAGATTACAAGCTGCAGTTTTGTCACCATTCCACACGAGACATCATCTTTACACACAGCACGAAATCGATGTGTTTTCCCGCCCTGTTTTGATTGATAGGATATAATTGGCCCTGATCATCGGATGTTTTAAACTAGCGCGAAAAATAGCCTTTATCGGCCGATACATCGGTGCATCTACAGTAATTTTGTTACATAAAACGTCAGATGAAGAGGGGGCTCAAACTGATATCATCCAACATCCTGTAGTGGTTAATATTTCATGATAACCAGAGCCATGAAATTATTTATTTAATAGTAAAAATGAGGGTGTGAGGAGAGAAAGCAACTAGCAAGCAACTGTAATAAAGTATCACACAGTTCAGCCCAAAGCCACTAACTTTATTCATTACGTATACATTATTGGTGGTTGAGTTTATTTTTCCTCAAAGACACATGCTGGAGGCATGCATACTACGAGTCAAGTGAAAACCTTAAAATTGCGGAATTGAATCAAATTAAATACAAAATAATTTCTAGAGGAATCTGGACACTTGTTAACACATGCATTGAATGAGATTATGTAGAAAAATTATACGCTTTTGTGACACCTACAGTATCTACAATGAACAATGCAAAACTTTCATTAATTATCATTAGGAGATCGAAAGTGCAAATCCCGATAGTACCACAGCTATTTGTGTATTGGAGCCTAGGGAGCAATATTGGCCATGCTCGCTGCTCTCTGTCTCCCCTGATGAATCACATTGACACTAGCCAACAGTGAGCTCATGTATGCAGAAGAGGGTAGTGTGCATTTTCCTCTGAGTGTGTTACGTTACCCAGCAACAAGAGCATGGCTTCACATGTCTCAGTGGAGACACGTTTACCTTCACCCTCCCTGGTTGGTAGCTGTCGTATGACCCGGAAGAGCTGGTTGGTGGGTTGGAATTGGCAGATAACCAAATTGGGGAGTAAAAAAACCTAAACAAATCTATATGATAAATAATATGATATATTTGTCAATTGAGGCTACTGGCAGATTCCCTCAGGGTCTGGAGACATGGCTTAAAACAGACTTTACTCTGTGGAATGGGTTAAGGGAATTCATGTCTTGGCTTATCTAACAACACCCTTGAACAAGCATTGCTGAAAGGCTGAATTTTGATGTCGCTCTTAACAATGTATGACACCCTTGAAAATATCTTAGTAGCTAATATAAACGAAGGAATTTCAGAAAGCCATTTTCAACCTAAACCTAGACCAGCTGAGCAAGGCTCACACCTATAAAGGTTAGAAAAATTGCCAGCACTGTACAGGGCAAGGGTTGCAGACTGGCAAGGTAGTGTATGTGTACAGTATATAACCAACATCATAAGAATCAGAAGAATGCTCACCAAAGTTGGACTCACCCTGGAGATCCCCCATCAAGCAGTAGTGGAAGTGTACTGAGTGAAACGTCAGTGACAACAACAGATGGTGGTTTTGCATCAATGAAGTCTGGCTTTGTACTGAGGCGTTTTGCACAACACATCTACCCAGCTAAACACCTACCCCTCTCTTGAAGCCTGAGCTGAACTGGGGAAATTGCATCAGCTAGCAGTCAGAGTGACCTACTGCAGCTGGGCCACTGTAATCCTGCACACCACCATCTTCTTCTCTCACCCTGGCTGAACAATAAGCCAGGGTTTTTCTTCATGTAAACCATGGATGCTAGGCTTCTGCTAACCTTAAGAACTACGTTAGAGATTTGTGGCGAGAATAGATTAGACACCCTGGGAGTGCAGTCTGGCTGTGTGTAAGACATCCAAAAGAAGCTCCCTCTATTGCATATGCCACACAGATGTATGGAAACATATGAACTCAAACTACCATTAGGCAGAGAGTTCTATTATGGCGTGATAGTGAAGGGGGCTTAGGGTGTAGTATTTTAAACATGCCTCTACTTGTCATGCTTCACAATCTGTATGTTTAACGCTGTAAGCATTTTGGTTTGGGTAGCATTAACTTGAAAGCATGAAATATTTCTAATCTACAAGCAAGCATGCCATTTAGCTAGCTAGTGTGAGACATATCTGATGCGACAGCGTACGCTATGTCATTATGACGGAGAATATTTAGTTAAGACGTGGACTAGCTAGGTGATTCACCTGTAGAGTAAATATAGCTAAACATTGCCAATGTACTGAGTTAAAGTATTCTTTTTTGTATTACTTTGCTAGTAGCAAAGTCCTGCCATGTCATCATATTTTTATGTCTCAAAACTGAAGATTTTAGGCTGATCTCTTATAGTCAATGCATCTGAAAATAAAACCATTGTACTTTTGTCAATTACCACCTTAGTAGCAGAGGTAGTTTTCAATGTTAAAAGGTTTTGTTTTAGTTTACAATGCACCTCATATTACATTTACATTTATTCATTTAGCAGACGCTTTTATCCAAAACGACTTACAAATTAGGAAATACGAGCAAAGTATTAGTGCAATTAGGGCAATATAAGGGCAACGTTGGCTGCAGGTTTAAAGTGAAATGAATACATTTTAAGGCTATTATAGCTGTGTCAACCTTCTCTGCTACTCTGCCGGCTGTAGTAGTGAGTGTGACTAGCATTGCTAGGCAATGTAACAGTTCACACAGAAAACACTGGGCACATGAAATATACAGTACGTGAGTTAGCTAGCATAGATCTTTAACCATGAAAAGAAAACAAGTTTGCATGGAAGACTGAAAAGTCAGCCAAAGGTTAGGACAAATAGATTCCACTTTGCAAACTGTGAAAACTTTAAGGTTGAAGATGGAGAAAAAAGGAGACCTCAGAAACATATTGCTAAAGGCAATGGTGAACAAATTACCGATTGCATTTCAGTGCATATTTCTTGAAGTAATAAATTTATTCCAGATTGCACTGACAGTTAACTATTTTAACAACATCTGATGAAATATATATATTTTTTTCCAGTATTGAGACAAGGTTAACAGTTCCCTAAAGGCCACAGTGACATATGAAATGCAAGTGTTATATAACAGTTATATGCTGATGCCAGTTAAATATGTAAAATCATAGAACATTGGTCATAGGTTTGCACAATTAAGACCACATTGGCTTCTGTTTAGGTAAAAGAAAACAAGTTTATGATTACATTGTTAATGCTTGGGATGTTCCCTGAAGAGCAGCACAAGGTAAGATTTGCCTTTAAATTTCAATGATGAATTTCATTACAATTTAGTTTAAAATGTTGCTCTTGGTTGTCCTCATCTTCTTCAGTAACGACTTTGTTCTGGTCAGGGTTGCAGTGGATCCCAGGAACATTGGATGTGAGGCAAGAATACACCCTGGATGGAACACCTGTCCATTGCAGGCCACCATGCACACACATTTACACCTAGATCATGTCTCATAGTCAGTCCACCCATCAGTATGTTTGGGAGATGGGAGGAAACTGGAGAAATCACACAGACAGTAACGCTGTCAAACCAGAGACCCTGGAAATGTGAAGCATCAATGCTACCTGCTGCACCCTTGGTGCTGGATGTAACATTGTTATTAAGGTCTTTGTGTCAACATCTTGGTTTGGTGTGATGTTGCTTAAGATATGCTAGTGAAACCTGGCATGACAATTCAGTTGTCTTTAGAAAGCTTACGCTTAGAGGACTTGCAGTATATTAGCATCCAAAGTAACATGTTCTGACCTTGACACACCTTGTTTTTTGTAAAAACTGGAACAGATTAGACATGATAAATAAGTGATTCTTCATGTGAATACTGTACCTACATAGGAAAAAAAAAAATTCTAGCTTCACCAGACCTTAATTAGATATGAATGACAAGCCGCACTCTTGGTGCTGAGAACAATATTTACTGTGTCTCGCTGAAGTTTAGAGGACTTACAGTGCCCTCCTCTAATATTGGCACCCTTGGTAAATATGAGAAAAGAAGACTGTGAAAAATGGTCTTTGTTGTTTAACCTTTTGAATTTTTGTTTAAAGAAATTCACAAAAATAATCTACTCTCATGGATATCAAACAATTGCAAACAAAACACAGATTTCTAAAAAATTATATATCTTTGTTAAATATATGTGTGACACAATTATTGGCACTCTTTTAGTCATTACTTTGTGCTACCTCCCTTTGCCAAGATAACAGCTCTGAGTCTTCTCCTATAATGCCTGATGAGGTTGGAGAA
>JAOUWY010000002.1:12469468-12481378 GCA_025728095.1 Prietella phreatophila | reverse complement strand
ACAGCTCTGAGTCTTCTCCTATAATGCCTGATGAGGTTGGAGAATACATGGCAAGGGATCTGAGACCATTCCTCCATGCAGAATCTCTCCAGATCCTTCAAATTCTGAGGTCCACGCTGGTGGACTCTCCTCTTCAGTTCACCCCACAGGTTCTCTATGGGTTTCAAATCAGAACCTGAGGGGATGTTCCCACGCACGCGCGTTCAACACAGAATGAACGAAATCACTCTCCAGTCATATTAAAGATCCGTGCAAAATGAACGAATTGTTCATGAAGGACATCACTAACTTATATTAGCATCACAAATTATGTGTTCAGACACCTTGTTTTTTGTAAACTGATGCCACTGGACTTGTTTAGACATGATAAATAATGTGAATAGTGTACCCACATAGGAAAACAACATTCTAACTCATTCTATCTAACTCATTTAATGTCCACCAGACATTAAATGAGTTAGATATAAACGACACTAGTGACTGAGTTAAACACGAACAGTCAGTGTTGGCAGACGTAAGGAGAAGTGGACTCGCAATAGGACCACGCGTCGCGCCAGAAGCAGGCCGGCCCTCTGCAGTGCGCGCGAGGCCGCGGGAGAAGTGCTGGCCGGCCGGGGAGGCGGAGGACGGGGAGAGGAGCGCGAGGAGGATCCGGGAGTCCGCGGCAACAACACAGAGAAAGGGCTCAGGCCTGGGACTTGGCAAAAGACGGGTAATTAACGTGGTGCTGCGTTTTCATAACACCCTGCCCCTTCGTCAAAAACCGCCTTCGTGCAGTTCGCTATTCAGGAGGAAACTGTAGCCGTGTAAAGCGAGCGCGATGTCGGAGAGACAGCAAGGCGCTTTCCCTCTGCTTCTGCAGATCTGACATTCAGACATTGCGCTTTATGCGCGTGAACTTGAACAGATTTTTATTTTTTTTATTAGGTTGCAGACAAACGTGAGCACGTTAGTGAGAAACGTTTCGGGCCTTTCTTTCTTTCTTTCTTTCTTTGTTTGGTAAAACACTGAGTTCCAATTAGAAACACGTATTCCTTGGGGGATAAAAGTGGCGTTCAGTGCTTTTCTCGAATGTCCAAGGCAGGTGACCGGCACGCGCGCACACACACGCACACGCGCGCGCTTCCGCTGTCTAAAAAACGACACATCGGTACAAGGCTACTAATTTTCAGAGATTTGTGACCTGGATAAACCCTTACAGACAACCCCCCACCCCACCACCACCATTGGAAATATGCTATCATTTCCAAACCTGATTTATTGACCTCAAACGCTTGTGTATTTTTTTTTAATTCCATGGCTCGCGCACTGTCATTGTGTCAGGCTATTTAAAAAAAATCACACCGAACAAAGCAGAGTACAAACATTTTCACAGCTCCACAACTTCTGGGAGTAAAATGGCGTTAGGGCAGTACCACAACCTATATGCAATGCATATGGCTTTCCTGGAGAGGGTATATCATAGGCAGAACTGAGCTGGGGCAGAGAAAAGCCCATCCAACACACACACACACACACACACACACACACACACACACACACACACACACACACACACACACAAATGTGCCTTTTGTGTAGTAATATATGATTCAAATATCACCTGTATGCATGCACTGTGGAGAATCAATATTTTATAACCTTGTTATAAAAGCATATCTCTGGGAATCATATTTCAGGACTGAATATGAAGTATGGGTTGTGGGATGTCTAGATGCAGATAGTGGGAAGAGTACTTGAGGGTGACTTGTTGCCTGTTTGATTTATTGTATCTTGTCAGGCCTTGGACATTATACTGCGTCAGGAAGATGAGAAGATGTGGTCTAGATGGATTTATCACAGACTTTGGAACCGAAACATATTTCCACGATTGGATAAGGACACCGGAATAAGATTGGGCAAATGAGATTAGGGCAGTAGGACATGCTATATTTGGAACGGTTCGGATAAGCTATATTTTAACTAAGATTGCTTACACTGTAGGAATTCTGGAGTCAGTGGGATTTGGTATTGCCTCGCAAATGAGTCCTTTGGCTCACAGGGGAAGTATTTTGTGTCAGAGTGTGTTCCAAAGAAAGCATTTTAATAAAGTGTCTATGTGAAGAAAGTGACATATGGTGTTTTATTTTGCAGGAAACCAAACAAGGGAGGATCACTGAAACATATAAATATATCTTTTTTTGCTTTGTTTTTCTTTTGATCTTTTTTTTTTTTAAATCACTTTCGTACTGTATCGGAAAGTGATTCGTTTGGTGATGCCATCCAACACAGTCACCACCACCACCGCTGCTTTCAAAAGCTCTGACTTCAACAGTGGGGGAAATCGCATGGTAAGAGTGTGCTCTTTGCAGCAGTCAGGCACTGGGTGTATATAATTTCTGTAATGACTACATGAGGTGAAATTTTGAGTAAGACAGAGTCAACCAGTGCAGTTTCATTTCATTTCATCACATCACTGATGTTGGTCTTGAATGTAATACGCATACATACGATTTTATACTATGTATTACAGTCATACATGAAGTACGATTCAGTAAATATGCACTCTATTTTGTAAATATGCACGCTACTTAAATAAGATGTTTGTGAAATCTAATAATGTTGCGTCGGGTATTGGTTCTAATACTGCGAGATAAAAAATATATATCAAAAGGCAGCATAGAATTACTATTGAGAAGCGGTGCATAGAAACTCACTCATGGTATTTTAAGACATTATCAGTGATAGAAAATGGCCAGATGGTAATCAGAGTTACTGTAAATATAATTAAGGCATGTTGACTGAGTGGTTTGTCCCATTAAATTTCACCCGTGTCATATTTTCACCTGGACCAGATGTTTTCAGAACCGAACAGAAGATGTTCTCTGGCAGTAGTTTTAAAGGCGGCCTGAAATCATTCTCTTTTTATCGTATTTGAACACAAGCAAAACTCCCTTCCTTTTGAACTGTGAGCTGAATTAACGATTGTGTACTGCCACAAGGTCTGTTTGTATCACAACGTATCTTATTGAAACCCTCACGCATTGTTATCCTCCTCGGCCTGGGAGATTTGTGCGGCTGTGTCATGCAATTGCTTGGTGACGTGGGTGTTGGCTTGTGGAATAGGAGGATGCCGTATGGCTGATTTATAGACGAATTCATTCTCTTCCTCTCCACCCGCGGAGCCGTACGAGGCTCGCTGTAGTCCTGTTGCCTGGCAACAAGGCTCGCCTTAAATATCTGGCCATTTGCCAGAAATAGAGCAAAGCTATAGACAAGGTTGGCGAGTTCACAACAGGCAACGGCAAGTTTCCAAAACCTCACTTTGTATTTTTAAAATTGAAATTATTTCTTGGCTTAGCGCTGTTATGGGAGACAGTCAGATATTTCACCTAATTTTTGTGAGCACTTGTGCATTAGTAGTAATAGTGTAGTATTAATGTATTGTTGTGTAATAGTCATTGGGCACTGTTGCATTGTGTACATATTTTTGAAAGAATTATATACTCATATATCGAATATACATAACGGAAAGAAAACTAGGCATAAGTAGGGATTGGCGGTCCGCTACTGCAGACCATTGGTCATGGTGGACAGGTTCAGTATCCCTATTAACATGATTTAGAGCATTGCTATTTAGTCAAGTCTAGTGCCGTGACAACCTACGGACCATCTTTTCTTGCCTGTACACCCTAGGGTGCTTGGCTGGCAGGGAGACTGGGTGTTGGAGGGGGGGAGAGACAGTTGTTCCAGACAAAGAGGAATGAGAAGGAGGGAAGAGAAAGAGCTGCCAAATGTCTTTGTAACGGTGTCAAGTGGGAGCCGAGAGTGGTAGGTCAGCTTCAGGGCTATAGAATCCTCACTTCATAGTGCCTAAAAGGGAGGTGTCACTCAAGTGCCGGCTTTTCTCATTATCTAAACATCCTTGTCTGGACAAAAAGAAGAATGAAAAGAGAAACCCATTCACCCCTTTTCATGTAGGGGTGTGTCTCTGGCTTTGGCATGCACAGTTTATGGTAAGCGTGTGAGAGATAGCAATGTATATGATGGAGGTGATGATGTTATGCCATCCTTTCTTCCCAGGATGCCTTTAGAGCACGCAAACTGGCTAAACCGGCCACATGATCTTAGAGCACTATTGTAGATTTATATCCATTAGAGCTATGATATGATGTCGATATAGCGATATAATAAAATCACGATACACTTCATGATGCACTTAAGTATTGAAGTTATCATCAGGTGCCAGTGTTTAAAATAAACAAAACTGTACAAAAGTAACTGATTGTACATTACAAACCATTTCTTATGATATATTTGATGTATCGTGAGGATTTCTTTAAGTATTGTGATATGATGTATTTTTTTTTCCTTATCGCCCACCCCAATATCAATCATATTTCCAACTTATTCACATAATTAACACTTATTCATTATTACTGTTTAATACTTTAGTACTAAACAGCTCTTCATCTCAAGTATTGAAAACCAACGACATGTTTTGGGTAGCAGGTGTGTGCGCACAGTTGTGATAGCAAATAAGAGTTAAAAGTGGTAGGGATTCACATCTGTCAATTTAATAGAGCTTAATACTTTCACGTCAAAATGTCCTGAACGTAAATTTCGGTAATATAAATGTGATGTTTATTTGTACTGTAACCTAGAGAAATTGAGCCAATAAAAAAAAAAATGTCTGAGAAATAATCTGTAGTATTCCACTTTACTAAAAAGTTCAATTGTGTGATTTTATGCAAAATGAACAGATAATCAGTGTGAAAAAGTAGCAGATTACAAGACTGAAACAGATGGGAAACAGTGGGGAGTGGAGGTGTGGTGTGAAGCATTTGTGACATGGAGGCTCTTTGTCATTTGGGCAGACTGACAGTGTGAGTCGGGAGAAGGAGCTGGCTGCGGCGGACAGGCCAACGTTCAGCACTCCGGCCCGCAAAGTCGGACGGCCCAGCCGCAAACGCAGACACCTCCTCGTGAGTATTCTGCAGTCGGTGTACAGTTTAGCTCTAACACGCAGGATTTACTTTCAGGAAGAAAGCCGAAAAACAGGATATACAGGAAGGCTTGTCGGAACACAAAATATAGCAGTGCAAAACATTAACAGTCATGTTTTTGTTATTGTTTCTTCCCCTCAACTTCAGAGTTTTTCTTACACTTGTTGATGATGACTCGGTTAGTATTTAGTAAAAAAAATAAAAAATAAAAAAAAAAGTTCCTGAAATGAAAAGCAAACGTTTCAAACATTAAGATATTCGAATGCACGCTTGTATTGAAATGTGTAACTATTTTCCCAAAACAGCTTGAAACATGTCATGCCAGTTAAGATAAAATAAGACGTAAATAATTAAGCGGAAGTAGTTGCTCTGTCTCGCTGTAATTGCATAATTCATTAATATTCCCAGTGATTGAGGTATTGGATTTAATCTGGGCAGTGTGTGCATGTTTACCTGACTGGTTAGTGGCCTGCACGGCTGAAGGCTAACTGGGGCTACAGCTCATGTTACCCTGCATGTGCGTTTAGCCTGTCTTCAGTTCTGACCCATGACAGATCATGTCTGGGTCACAGGGTCACCAAGGTTGTTGCATAACACTCATTCTGTCTCACAGGCTGAGAGCCGACTCCGTTATCTTCTCTTTTCACTCTCACAAGTTCTCTTTGCTTTGACTTGTTTTTTTTTTTTTGTTATTTTTTTTTTTTTAACTCATTTCACTTCTCCTATTTCCTCTTGCTTCTCGGCGTCAGTCTTTTTGACTGTCATTTACTCCAAAGAGAACCCACTCTGAGAAAGTCAGCTAGTGTTTTTCACATGCACCCCCTGCTAATCATCGTCTGCTATGGAACCCGTTTTCCTCCATTTGAAAATAATCCTAGCACTTGCATAATTTATCTGGACAGGGCATGTCAGAGCACATGGCACTCAGCCACCCCACATCCGCTCCTCCTGCCCCCTAGGGCTTTCTGATTTTATTACCCCAATAGACCAACCCTTCAACAGGTAATTGTGGTAATAGTATGGGAATTTCAGTGCATGCATTGGTGGACTGTCATATTTTCATGCTGCTTTTGACTGTCTCTGTGAATTATCTCTGAAACATAACCCTATGTGAAGATGTCCCTCAGGGAAGTAATGAGAAAGGTGTCTCTCTCATAAGATGTGCTCCACTTTTCATCCTGACCCAGTAATGGTATTGTTTCTTCACACCGTGTGTGTGTGTGTGTGTGTGTGTGTGTGTGTTTTTTTTCTCCCGCTATTTTTACAATGTATTCTTGCGGCTGTTAAGACAACCCCTTTCCTGTCCCTACCTTTTTTGAAAAATGTCAGACTACACACGTGCAAGTTTCATAGCTCGTGTAGGAAAGGTGCTTTGTATAAAGTGCGCCATATATTTTCGCTTCAGTCAACATCTGTTCAGTGCCCATGCTGCTCTGCATTTGATTTGCGTGTACTTAATGCCATGTTTACTGGTTGCAATTTGCCAGCTGTTTTATTATTTGTTAGAGCTGAGTAATGGTTCCTTTATTCTGCTTTATTAGGCCGAGACTGAGGGTTGAGGAAAGTAAAACACGTGGAGCCCACTAGCTCCTTTCTGACAAACAGCCAACATTCCTCTCATACCTCTGCCTCTTTGTAACGTGGAGTGAAAAAACTGAAACAAACGGAAAGAGTGCACCATAAAGCATATAGAGTTCGGTGGAAGTAGAAATGCCCTGCTTTAGTGAGTTTTACATGTAATACACTCGCTTTATTGAACAAGATTGTTAAAAATACAGTGCATTCTATATTATATAGGATACTGTGCAAAAGTATTAACATGTGTAAAGAAATTTTGCAAAGAGAAGATGCTTTTAAGGCACTAAAAAAGGGAAAACCTTTTATGCGACTTCGCTGTTTGTTTACCTGACAGCGTATTTTTGGGGCCTAAAACCGCAAACGTGTAAAAACGATGGCGTCATGCGCAGGCGTATTACGTGCTCAGTCTATAGGCATGCGCGCGAGTACTTCAAAACAACACACGAGACATTCAAAACTACAATGGCGGACTACAGGGCTGGGCTTGTGCTGCTCAAGATTTTGAGTTTGTTTGACGTTTCTTCAACAAAGTGTAGATTTACTACATTCCGATTAATTAACACGCATTTGTTAAACACGCAATGTTATTAACCCGTATCTACGCTGACGAAGGGTGTTCAAAATCTTATAATTATCTTTGTAATAGTCTGTTTTGGAGAAAATCTGTATCCTTTCATTGCTAATAAAATGTAGAAAGCAGACTGACTGTTAGTGTGTCACGATCTTGTTACGTTTTGGTACAGTGACGGCCAGTTATTAGTACTTAAAGATGCACTATTTCGAATTCTTTCAGTATTTAAAAACAAACGAACTTTGTTAACAGAATTTGGACGTGGAGCACAGGAAAAGCTGATGGATGGGGTCGAGACAGAAAAATCCATTTCCACAATGAAAAAAACCTTAATGCAGGTTTCATGTACTGGTACGTTAAATTATATCACATTAGCGACGTCTCAGCATTTATTAACCAAGAAAAATAAGTCAAATTTATGCTTGACAAGCGTGAGTTTTCACAATTCCTTATGACTATGAAAGATTTTTCAAGTCTAACTATTGAGATTCTAAGTAACTGGAGACAGAGCTGTTTTTTGTACTCCACGTAGATCATAAACCATTGACACGGTTTGAGAAATATAAACCTTATTGTGCTTTTTATCCAGAAAAGCCGCAGCTCCACCGTTTACTTGTATTTGTTTATAGGGCGGTCTTGCCCGGATCAATATGGCGGTCACGCTGACATGAACGCTTATGTGCGCAGGCGTGTAGTGTTTTCTTTATAAAGTGACATCACGAAGTACTGGCCTGGCACGCGTAATACAGCGTTTTTAGTTGTTTTCGCTGATCCGTGTGAATGGGGACCGTCGTCTGTACGCAAAACACAAAGGAAAAACTTTTCCGTTTAGAGTACATTGTTGTCGTGTGTAAATGCACCCTAAAACTAATGAAATGAGAAGTTCATAAGTTTTATTAAGTACCCTGCTGTGCAGTTGTGTAAGGAAATTAGCTTGTAGGTTGATCTAATTATCATGTAAAACCTGCCACAGTTAATCTGCAGACTTACTTTAATTTATTTTTTTTTTAACGTTTTTAAGCCATGATGATCTTATCTAAAAAATTGTCTATTACTTAACATGTTGCTATCCTTAAAACCATACAGATGTTTTGGGGAGAAAAAGTGCCCTTTTTCACTGCAACATAGATCCAAGACATTCCAAATAAATTCATGTTCCCACATGAAAAGTTGAGACTGATGATGTTCTCACACTCCAGAGAGCAGCGAGAAACAACCAGGTCCAGCAGTGACCCTAGAGTTCTTTAGCATGAGACATAATATGGCTGTGTTCTGCCTGCCTTCTTTGATTTCCTCTTCACGAGGACGGCTTTGGCGCTCAGAGCCAGTGAGGCGAAGCAGCAGCATCAGCGAGTACGAAGAACAACACTGTCAGGCTGGCAGAGCCGATCTCCTGTGGCCCTAAATCTGTCCTCCTTGATTTCAACAGTTTCTGATTTCATATCAATCTTTTACCACTCGCAAAGTACTCCTAAAGCAGGTGGTTGGATTAATGGGCCGATACAGTATGTCTTTGTGTGAGGATATTAATAAGCAGCCATACAGGATATGTTGTCAAAAAGCCCTGGGGCTTTGTGCTGGCGTCTTGGGTGACTTGACACTGTTTTCGTACACTGGGAACCGTGTCCATTAAGCGATACATGCTTAATAAGAACCATCCTTGTGGTTCTCGTGCTCTGGGCTCTCAAACGAAGGCTAAACGTATTGAAAGTATTGAACGGAAAATGTTTCGAAATGACACAGTAAAGAAAGCATTATGCAAAATAAAAGTCATTTCGCTAAGTATATACAGTGAGATTCTGAGACTCTTATGAAGACGGTATGATCAACTGAGCACAGTATTAGCCTTCAGCCATAACCACTCTGTACCCTCCCCAAATGCAAAGCATCTGCTCTGGTGGGGTTTTGAGGAAAAAAGACCACTGCTGAAAGAGTTTATGCCTAGCTGGAAACGCTCCCCCATTTTACCCTCAGGTTTCTTTCATACTGTATTTATTCTCCTACATGCAGGCCAGGACCATTTATAACGTTGCTCCTTCATGTTTTAGAACAGTTAATGGTAAATGGAAAAGCAAACCATTTTGTGACTTGTTCATTTCCATACGTTA
Organism: Prietella phreatophila; assembly: GCA_025728095.1. NCBI lineage: Eukaryota > Metazoa > Chordata > Actinopteri > Siluriformes > Ictaluridae > Prietella > Prietella phreatophila. Next base: position 12,472,136 of record JAOUWY010000002.1, on the reverse strand, counting down.
GGCTCATTTCAGAATTTTCATCCTAGTATTAACCAACACATCTAATGCCTTTTAGGTTGCATTGTGCCGCTTATAGCCACTGACAGACTAACATGTGAATGCTTAATCTGACTTGTAATCCTTAAGTGAAATATGTATTTATTTAAGCCAAGCCTTGATTGAAAGGATACATTTATATCGTATGTCATAGTACATCAACATCCCTCCCTGTTGTTTGCCTATAGTCAACCCTCAAGTGTGCCTCCTATGGTTAAACAGACACAGGATGAAAGTTGAGGTCTGGTTACCAAAAATGTACAGAGAGGATGTTACACGTTACAAGTCTAAATGTGAAGCACCACTTCCGAAACAAAAACATAACCGCTTTGAATCATCTTATTTACAGCCAGAAACAAATCGTCAATGGTTAAGCATGGAAAGTTATTTGTTGTCGCCATTCAGTCAGGGTTAGTTGCTTATCTGTTTTATATGAATTTTACGTAACTGGAACTTTACACCCCTGAATTAGAATAATACATTACATAGAGTGGATATAAAAAGCCTGCACTCTGTTAATGTTCAATGTATTCTATGATGTAAAAAATTAAGTCAGATCTTTTTCCACCTTTAATGTTGTATACCATCAAAATTGAAGTGAAAAACAAATTGAAACATTTGGGGGGGGGGACGGGACACACGACAGTAACCTGGTTGTGCACACCCCTTAACTAATACCTTCTTAAAGTTCCTTCTGGTTGTAATACAGTACTGTCTTTTTAGGTAGGAGTCTACAAACCTAGCACGTCTTGAATTGGCAATTTTATTCCAGTCCTCCTTGCAGAAATGCTCCAGATCTATCAGATTTCCAAGGGATTTCTTGTGCAAAGCCCATTCCACAGCTTTGTGCCAAAATACATTTTGTAACTTGACTAGAGCCCAAGTGCCCTGCTGAAGAGAAGCAACCACATAGCATGATGCTGCCACAACCATGCTTCACCATGGGCATGGTGTTCTTTGGGTGATAAGCTGTCTTGTTTTTGCACTACACATACAGTACTGTGCAAAAATTGTAGGCATATGCAAAGAAATGCTATAGAGCAAAGATGCCTTCAAAAAGAATTAAATTAATTGTTTCTACATAAAAAATACAGCAAAGAGCAGTAAACAGTAGTAAACGAAAGAAAGCGTGACAGTAATAATTAAAATAGTAGTCTCCGGAACAATGTGTGCAGTTTTATAAGGAAATGAGCTGTAAGTTTTATTGACCATCTTGCAGAACCAGACATGATTCTTCTGGAGACTTTGACTGTCGCACTCGCTTCTTATTTTTGCAGCAAAACCCAGCAGCCTTCACTGCGTTTTTGTCTGAAAAGAGTCTCTTACGTAATATGCTGCTGTCTTTCCTGACATACATTTATCTGTAACATTTAATTTTGTTCAGGAAAACTAATGTTTGGGAATCTAAAATGTTTTTTGTACTGACTCGATCATGTAGAAGTTATAAAATAAAAAAAATCTATAACAAAGTTCGTACAAGAAAAAGTAGGGTGACTAAAACTTTTGCACAGTACTGTGTGTTTTAGAATTATGTCCAAAAGGTTCTACCTTTCTCCTCATCAGACCATAACACATTTTGCCACATGGTTTGGTTATTATGATAATTAACCAAGTGAGTGATGCTGAAGTGAAGGCCACTTCGATTATCAGTAATCGGTGTAATCAGCTAATCATGTAAGATTAGCTGGCTAGCTTACTTAGCCAGATGCTGTTGTGGTTAGCTCATGTTATTTCGGACATGTTTCTAATTATATAGTTAGATATCTAGCAAAGATAGATACAATATACATTATCCTGAGCATTATAGGTAAAACATCAAAAACGTTTGGCTAGCTAGTGTAGCTCACTCAGCTAGCTACGGTTTTATCGGTTTCATGTTTCTGCAGTTGGGTTGTTGAGCCGTAAAATGCCGAGATCTTAACAGGTTTTGGCTCGCATAATTTGCAGATTAATTTCTATGCGGTTTCTTCTGAAGTATTTTAAACTGAAAATGCCTGATAAATTGAGTCAGGGCTGCTCGTCTTAGCAGATTTCTGTCTCCAGATGACTAAGCATCTGGTGCAAGAAGTGTAGACTTTGGGCAGGAAACTGCTTCATTTTCATTGGGTCTCAAAATTCATTTATATAAAATTCACACCTGCTGGCTTACAGGCTTCTGAGCATGGGCATTAGTTGGACAGTTACTCATTCTGGGCTGAGCCCAGATTCTCCTAAATAGACTTCTAAATAAATGGATTGGCACCCTGTCCATGGTGTATCCCGCCTTGTTCCCCGATGCTCTCTGGGATAGGCTCCAGGTTCCCCACGACCCTGTAAGATAAGCAGTATATAAAATGGATGGATAGATGGATGGAAATAGATCCTTATATACTAACTGACTGTATGAGCTAGCGTTTGGCAGACTTGAGAGACGCCAGCCAATACGATATGAGTATTTCCAAGTATTTTCCTGTAAACCCTGTCTGATTAGTCTCGCCTCCGTTCACTGAAGATACAAAATTACAACACTGCCATCTTCTTGTACTGACATTCAAGTTTCTTAGTGCCAACCTGCTCCAAGTGAAGAATTATTCGAGGCTAAAGAAAACATCTTAAGGGCTACAGCCTCGAATGCCCAGGCCAGGTTACGCCC
>JAOUWY010000002.1:12452768-12468981 GCA_025728095.1 Prietella phreatophila | reverse complement strand
TATTCGAGGCTAAAGAAAACATCTTAAGGGCTACAGCCTAGAATGCCCAGGCCAGGTTACGCCCTGCTTCTGAGGTTAAATTCTTTTTTTTCTTTCTTTACTTGTGTAAGGGTGATCAAAAATAAAAGTAACAAAGGTTAAAATTTTATTTAAAAATAAACAAAAATGAATCATTTTATGCACAAAGGACCATTACAGTGAACCCTGTACTGAGAGTATATGCGTTTCATTACTTTCCACCCCTGGTAAGAAGTCATTTCTACCTGCTGCTTTATTGCCTGCTGTGTTGATGATAAAGCAGTAATAATTGTGTTTTAGTATACATCAACAAGGATGTCTTTATTATGTATGTCACTATTTATATGCACGCACTTGCATATTTAATTAAAAGCAACTGTAGAGGTTTTGTTGTTGGAATGGATTTGCAAGCTAAGCATTACTGGAAGGGTAGTGTATATTAATTACATTGAGATGCTACTGTTGCAGACTAATTCTCACTAATGAACTTGAAGTTATATGGATATTGACAACACCTGGCTTGTATACAGATTTATATAAGAAAGTACTAATGCTTTATAGGATTTCTAAGGTTTCGCTTCATACTGAACTAATCAGGAACTACCTTTTTCTACCCGCACATGGATCATCAGTATTAGTACTGTCCCCCTACTCCTTCTCCACAACTTGTATCCCATCACTACGATAGATCTTAACCCCTTAAACTCAGTCTGTATTCTTGCAAATACATACACTGTATTTACTCAATAATCAGTAGTATGTACTGAATATGCTTTAAGATGAATCCCTGAACATTACGTTGAGAGTTTAAAGCATTCATTTAGAGTGTATATACAGTACAACGTTATTATTAAGGTATTAACGAAAGGAACAGAAGCAAACAGAAATACGTTTTCTACATGTACATACACCAGTGTTAGGGTATAGGGTTGTACTGTATGGTTTAGGGCTGGGCGATATAACAAAAATATCGTATCATGATACTTCAGGACATTTCTACGATACATGATATTTTAGCTAACAAACTGTCTGCAAAACAATAGTAAAATAAACAAAAAACGTTCAACGTAGTTTGACGATACCTTTCTTTAATGTTTAGAAAGACAAAGAAGATTAATGCATCCATTCCATAACATTTAATTTGTTTAAAATGTTACAAATCATATTACATTAAATTGCAAATTGTGGTAATTGCTTATTTAAAAATGGTTATTTATTTACATATTACATATATTTATTAAGTGCAGTAGTTTTTGTTTGCGAAGATCAAAAAAAATCTACCTATATTGTTTGATAAAAGATGAAAAACCGTCTGTTTAACATTTTGTCTGTTTTAGCATCTTATACTTTCTGTAATATTGAATATTTTTGGAATGTTAATGCTGTCATTTCCTGTTGCAGGTGGAGAGTTGTGGATCACTGACAGAGCTGGTGGGTGTGTCCAAGAATCACAGAGGAACGGGAATCCAGTCCTGTTCACAGCTTCAGGTTCATAATGGTGATGTAGGAGAGAGGCATGGCAACAGATCCTCCGAAGGCTCTCATCCCACATAGGAGCAGAATGCTCTGGAAAACGGCCTCCCTCGCCAGGCTGCCTACAGCATGAGCCCTTCCCCGGAGAACGGATTTGCCGTTGCCCAGGACAAGTGCGACTCCGAGAAGGACAAAGATGAGACGCTACCAATTCTACCTCGCAAGAAACGAGGAAGACGGAAACTGGAGCGACCGACCAAATGTGAGTTATGCTTAAGCGTTGTGTTACAATAGCCGCCTGCTGTTTGAGTCAGCACGTCATCATCGCCTGCGTTCAATCTTCAGAATGCACTCCCCTAGCATTCTTTATCTGTGGTCATGCGTGTGGAAATTTGGCAGCTGTGGCTATCCAAGACGGGTCATTATTCATGTACATGTACGTATTAATTGGGGCAAATATAAGACTTACTTTCTCAAAGACAGCACACTCAATAAAAGTACATACATTGATGCGCAAAAAGCCTTTGGGTAGTCAAAGGTAAACGTAAATGAGCATTAATTAAAAGTAACAATCATTTCTTGCTACTGTCTAGAAGAAGACACGTTTGATTTCCAGACTTCTGCTTAAGACCGTGCATTAAATTCCACCACACATCATTTAGATTAATGGCTCAATCACATGCCCTGTTGGTGTAATGTAGCAAGTGCATGACTGTATTAGATGGTAATTACAAATACTGGAGAGACCTCATTTTTTCGATCTATCGAAATCACTTAGAAATGGCTCAGGAGAGTAAAATTATTACTTATGCAAAATTCTAACAGATTTTGATTCATTATACTGTGCTTTTGGGAAACATTCCTTTCATCTCAATAAGGACCTCCCAACCACACTGCTAACACAAACTCTTTTAGATTATTATTCAGTTATTCATCTTAAACCATATTATTCAGCAACTACAATAAATGATTCGGTGAGTAGAGTGGAACTAAACAGGAGAAGTGTGTTATGAGAGCGAGGAGTCTCATGACATGAAGTCTGTGAGGGTTTCGCGTGAAGACAAAGTCATTTTTGGCTTGCATACGTTCCATACTTTTCCACTCTTAAACTAGTGCTCCAGTATGTTTAGGTGGCACTGTTAAAATTTCATGCCAGTTTTCATGACTCCAGGAGGACGATCACTTGCTGCCAAGTGCTTTGGCTAGTTGTTGGAAATACTTAAGCAAGCAATAGAACATAAGTAAGATGAAGCTTATTTTCTTCCCTTGAGAAAGAGAAAAGAGAAATATGATACCGGTGGTAGGTGAGAACATTAAAGTTCCTGTGATGTGCCTTGAAATGTGCAGCATTATTCAGGCTGCGTCCGAAATGGCGTATTACCCTAATACGCAGTAGGCGAAAAGCAGTACGCCAGAGGGGTAGTATGTCCGAATTCTCAATATTTGAGAAACAATAGGTGAGAAACAACCGGATGGTGTACTGCTTCCGTTGAGATTTTGCAGCGTGCAAGCGGTGGACACTACGCGACTCAAAAATCCCATTATGCAACGGGACTGGTGCGGTCGAGCTCTTTTTAAGTATTAAACCCTGGCTAAACAGGACTTGTTTAACAGTACCCAAATAAATCGTCAAATTGTTGAAGGTTTAAACAAGAAAAGAGTCATACCTTAACAGGCCAAGCTAATAATAATGAGCCTTTATTTGTCATAGCACAGTGAAATTGTTTTCTTCACAAAACCCAGCATGCCAGGAAGTTTGGGTAAGAGCGCAGGGTCAGCCATGATATGGCGCCCCTGGAGCAAAGAAGGTTAAGGGCCTTGCTCAAGGGCCCAACTGTGGCCTAACCGTAACGAATTTACCTAAGCCTGTTAACCCCGCCCACATTACATTATTAATATAGTTAACTTTCCTGATGTGCACCTTGCCTTAGTGTGATTGCTTTAATCTGGTGGTCCCGTTATGATTTTTGTGGTTATGATGACTTTGAAGGTCACATGACAATGCCAACATGGTGGATGTCCAGAATTGTATTCATATTACACGCACATACTGCTTAATACATACTGTTTCAACGGCCGTGCAGTGGTACTGTCACAGTACGCAGTTTTGGATGCAACCATAATTTCCAGGAAATCGCGGCAGGACGTATCGAGTGGCTCCTCCCCCTTTTAAAATAGCCAGTAGTGTTTATCACAGCCCGGGCTAAGCCGTACTTGAAAGTTAGTAAGATAGAGTTTTATAATGTTGGTGGTGGGGCACTTCAGAGTCTAAAGAGATTGGACAGAAAATCTGAAGAGAAGCTGAAGTGCAGAATTACATGGCTTGTCTCGCACATCTGGGGTTGGGGGTTTTAATCCCGGCCCTGCTCTGTGTGTGTGTGTGTGTGTGTGTGTGTGTGTGTGTTCTCCCCATGCTTCAGGGCTTTCTTCTGGGTACTCCGGTGTACTCCCCCAGTACAAAGTCTGATGGTCTGTAGTGTGTGAATGTGTGTTTGATTGTACCTGGCAATGGGTTGGCACCTGTCTAAGGGTGTACCTAGACTCGTACCCCGAGTTCCCTGGGATAGGCTCCCCACAACTCTGTAGGATAAGTGATACAGAAAATGCATGGATGGAATATCTGACGCAGGACTGTCAGTTCTGCGTTCTATGGAAAGTCACAAATGTACTTTTAAAAGACATTAAATTCTTGTCTTTTTATTCTATTAAAATATTAGTTTAATCATATATATTATTCTTACCAAACAAATAAACAGATCCAGTTTTACAGAGTAAGAGTATGAATATATTTTGTTAGGTGGACTAAAGCTTTTTCACAGCACTAAAAGATGATCCTACTGTCAGTCAGACCTCCATGCCCTCGACACTCTCTCTCTCTCTCTCTCTCTCGCTCTCTCTCTCTCTCTCTCTCTCTCTCTCTCTCTCTCTCACTCTCTCTCAACCTCTCTCCCTCTCACTCTCACCATATTTCCTGGCCAGAGCAGGCTATGACCTTGATGAGAGCAGTAAATAAAGCCCAGCGAGACAGCTGTCTCCTGGCAACCTGCCCTCGGTGGGTACAGTGCATGGAGAGAAAACAGTGCTGTGTTATGGCCCCTCTCTCAGCAGGGACTCTGCCAGGTGGATGGCACTCTGCCCAAGCCACTTACGCAGTGCTCCAAAAACACAGTATGCACTCATTCACCCAGTGCAAGCACACCATATCCCAAATAGATAGGATACACATTTAGGATACACATTTAAGCCCTGGCCCTTCATCAGCCAGTTAACCCAGGCACTATATTTATTTATACAATAAAATAAAATGTATTCTATTAGTTCAAACATATATACTTTTCTTACCAACCAAATAAACAGATCCAGTTTTACAGATTAAGTGTGTGAATATATTTTGTTCCTTCAAGTTCGATTTTTCCCCCCCGATTAATCATCTAATTGAATGAGGGAAGGAAACTCAAAGCACCGATAATTAAACCACAGTCCTTAATTAATAATAGAATCTCACGTTCACTCCACCTTGTGTTTTCTGTTGCTCGCTGCGTTTAGACATTATTTTACTTGTATTTACTTTGATCATACTGTTTTAATTAAACAATACAGAGCTTACTCGTGCTCCCAATGTTTAACACCTCATCTACACCGCGAGTGAGGAGCAACAAGTCCTCTTTACTCATAGATACACTGCAAGAGTGCAAATGCAGCATATAATGACATTGAACTGGAATTAAACAAAATCTTGTAAGCAACTCACATCAGTTTCTCCAGCCCTTTGAACAGTGCAGCATTTTGGATATAAACATGTTCCTGCTCGTGCTTCCATCGTGCTTCCGTGCTACACAAACTCAATTTTGCAAAGTTTACAGGTTACAGTCTTCTCCGTGGCATTTCATAAAAATACAATAATTTAAAAAAATGCTCCCCTGCCTCACGCCGATGGTGACTGAGGTCATGTTGGGTATAAAAGGTAGCGTTGACATAAACAGTAAACAAGACATTTATTTTCGATGACGCTGGGGATTCTACTAAAGCTATAGCCAAGTCCTCCTCAAGTGTGCTGAATAGCAGCAATCAAACATGGAGCAGTCATTAAATGCTACAGGGCTGAAATTGTGTATTCACATTTCAGCCTGAACTGGCACAGATCTGTCTTTTATAACCAGTCTTTTACAAATAGCTGTTGCACAGCTATGCAGAATCAAGCTGAATCATCCTGCATGGCATTCTGAAGTAGCGAGACAGCAAAAGTGTAAAGTGACAGCTTGAGCTTGTGCATGAGGTTCGGCTTGTCTTGCAGGACTGAAATAGCACTGCCTGTTTATGTCTTATCTGTCTGTCTGCTATTAGAGATTTGAATGCATAACAAATCACATATTTTTTTTTATCACAGCACAGTCAAATTCTCAGATCTATTCCGAAGGAGTGCTAGGTCAATAGTGCTACTGTAGGTGTAATTCAAATCACTGGTTTATATCCAATGGAATTGAATAAAATTTGTTTGTATAGTGCTTTTAACAATGGACATTGTCTCAAAGAAGCTTTATAGAAACATATAAACACAGGATACAGATTTGAAGTGTGTGAATTTATCCCTATTGAGCAACACAGAGGCGACGGTGGTAAGGTAAAACTCACTAAGACGATATGAGGAAGAAACCTTGAGAGGAATCAGACTCCGAAGGGAACCCATCCACATCTGGGTAACAACGGATAGTGTGAAAGTAGATAAAAGTTCATTATGGTTTTTATATGAAGTCTGTTTTGTTGAACTAGTCCAATGTTCACTAAAGGTGCCTTGAGCTTTATATGAATGTACTTGTTTTAATGTTTCTATAGTATCAACGTATTCGCGTGGACATGTATGCCAGCTATAACTGTATACATTATATAATCAAAGGAAAATAATAAACATATTTAAAAAAATGGGTTGTTATTTATAGCCCATTCTCACAGAAACAAATGTTTTCATGCAACTTTTCTGCAATTTGAATTTGAGCATTCTGTCACAAGTGTACAGTATGTCGCATAGCAACGTATCAAACATTCATTCAGACACTCCGTGTGTTACATGTGCAAGGTTTTGCATCAACGTATTTTAACTGAGACCACCGCTATATGAATAAGGTCTATTTGTTATTTTAAGAAATCGTTTTTTTTAAACATATTGAAGCTATTTATGCGTAAAATTTGTGCTTTTCATGACATATGATTAAACTTACTGGACTCATGAAACTTCCCCTCTTCTTTACAAACACAACTGGGGTTGCAGGTCACATGGGAATTCAGGATGCAAGAGGTATTTTCAAAATCTGGATAGTTTTTAGGCTGTAAATTCTTTAGATTATTGAGAAGAGAGAGACTTTCTGCATTTTGAAAATACCCGCTTTACCTTACCGCGTTGCAAGCCTGATGTTGCCAAGATTTTTTGGTTTACTATACATAGCCTACTGAATTATGCATATTGAAAGTGTCCTGTAATTCTTGCGTGGATTGGACGATAAAAAACAATCAATTTCTGGCATACAGTATGGAAGGCATGTTCAGGTTGTAGGACTGAATCACAAGACTCTTCTGTGTTATTTCCTGCAACAGTGATCCACACCTCTTTGCAATCTCAGAAACATTGATACTTGATGTTTATAAAAAAAACCCTATCCTTTAATATCATATTATTCTGAACTTTTTCAAGCTTCTACACAGTGTGCAATGCAGAATATTCTAATGTACAGTTAAGGTTCAAGCGTGTTTAATACAATTTGTATGTTATTCATCTGGAAAGCAGATGAAGGAGCTCAGCTCAGGTCTTTCCACACTGAAATCTATACAGGCAGAGTATATCAGCTACACTCATGAACCCACTGACCTCGGCAGTGGGAAGGACCCCTCCTCTGCCTCAGTAACCGGTTATGTAGTCATTTCTTCCCATTGTGAGAGAAAGTCTGTGAGTGGGCGAGAGAGAAGGAGAGATGATCGAGATGCCTGTTAGTACAGTATCTGGAGAAGAAGAGTCCAGGAAACAAACACGAATGTCTTTCGCTTCCATGCAGGTTTGATTTTGGGACGCACAAGATAGCTAAATGTATCGTAGGTACATTAGGAATAGCATGACTGGGAGTACCAGCGTACTGTTAAAGGAATATTTGATGATCAGACATGGTGATATATCATGGGGCGATCCAGTGGTTCTCATTCATACATTTCCGTCATTTTAATGCATCTGATTCACTTTGTCAGGCAGTTATCAAAATAATAATGTCATTATGGAGACAGCTGTGTGAGTAAAGAGAACGCAAGCATGTGGAAGTCTAGGATTTAGATTCACTGCGTTCACCTGTGTTGTTACTTTGTTATGATAGGCAAGGAATGATTATTGCTCTGTAGATAATTTTTACATTTAGAATTGATAATAAGTCTTTGTCTCTTTCTCTTTCTCTCTCTTGCTCTCTCTCTCCTTCTCTCTCTATTTTACCAGATAGATAGATAGATAGATAGATAGATAGATAGATAGATAAGAGAATATATGAGACAACATTCAAACAGGTGACAAATTAAAGGACAACATTAAATGTTTTACTAAAGTATTCAGAGATTACGAATCACCACAACAGCTTCAGTGAATCTTGGCACATATTGTACAAATCTCTGGAACTGTACTACAGGGATGAAATGCCAGTCTTCCAAAAAGATATTCCCCCAGTTGGTGTTTTGATGATAGCGGCAAAGAGTGCCATCTACCACATCAATCCAGAACCTCTGATAGGTGTTCAAATCAATTTGAGATTCTGTGATCGTTGTCATCAAACGTTGACATCCACCGTGTCAGTGAAACCACTCCAATCAAGATAGAAATGTTCCATCATAGGATAATTGTGATTAGTCCCAATATTGCAGTGACCATTCCCTCTAAAGAGACAAGTAAACCTAAAGCATGACAGCAAAATGTCTTTATATGGAAGTGTAAAATTGATGAATCTAATAATCAATATCAAACACCTCAAATTAAGTCACTGATGTAATTATGTAATTGTGACACATAGAAACAATGAAAAAATCCCTTCAAGGATGATTATTTTTATTGGTTTTACAGCTTCTGAGGCTTATGATAAACTGAATGTTTAAACAAATAGCAATTAGGGTCAAATAGCAATTAGGGCAGTATAACGGTAGAACTTCTGGAAAGCGAACCTGGGAATAGGGATTTGATATTTATGTGTCAGGTTGGAGGTGTAAATTTAATGAGCTCCATCGAGGTTGGCTGTCCTTCACAGGATTCCCATGCTCTCCTTAAGACCATGTATTATTGCTCATGAATCATGAATCAGTGTTATAGCCTTGCTAGTGTTTCAGGTCACTAGCAACCGTAGCCTCTCATTACCCCCTGCCTGCCCTTCTCATTCCAGGCAAACAAATCTGTTTAGGATTGAACAATGAAAGAAAAAAAAAGTGTAAATCGATTCCAGGGTAAATCGATAACAAGGAAGGAGAATAATCACAGCTTGTGATCATTTTTATTTAAAAAAAAAAAAAAGAAGAAGAACGTTTTCGCTGCTGTGCTTTGCTGAAACATATTCATTTTCTGCTTGAGGAGTGCATTAAGTGAGTTGTTAAAGTTTTCCATGAATGTTTCATTCCATGAGATTTTCATGATTCCATTCTTTCATAACTCAGGTCTGAGTTTCCATATTGAGAACTGTAAACCTTCTTGTACGGCCTCCTGATGTACAGTGTGAGTAGCTTTAGATGAACAATATCTGATGCTTGTTCAGCATTTCTCCAGGCAACATAACATAGTTTGCACTGGACCTTAGTGGGATGTAAAAGTTTTGCTTTTACGAGTCAGCTAGCTGCAGATGCGTTCAGCCCAAGTGGCTCTTTACGTTTGCTAGGAGTTAAGGTTAGTGTGCAGCAGGCAGTGGGGGTAGGAAGGGGCAGGGCTAATAGCACGCAGCTGTGGAGTCTCAGCACGATGAGATGTAGGGTCAGGGCTGTGAGCAAAGCCAAAGTAAACCTGGTCTCCCTCCATACTCATCACCACTCTGGCTCACACTCCCTAACCTCCCGCTTCCTTCATCTTCAACCACAACCTTCTGAGTCGCACAGTTTCCTTGTCTCAGTCACCAAGACTGTACCGTCTTCATCCAGGTAGCCTGACACTTCAGAATGCGCCAGGCGTGCCACCATGTTAATGACCCTTATTGCTCATTTGTCATTTGAGCCTATGTCTGGCACACACTCAGTTCTGTTGAGCTGCTGGGAGAGAGCTGGATGATAAAGACCTGGACCGAACGCTTTCGTACGACCATAACCATTTATGAAAAAGACCATTATAATGAGTATACTTCAAGTTGCACTTTGTACTGTAATTGGGATCTTATTGAAACAGAATTTTTAAATGCCTGCAGTGCCATTGCTTGCACATTGCTTGACGAAACTGACGATGCACTTTACGGGCTGAATTAGCTCAAAAATGACTTTTCCACATGTTCTCAATGGAGCATTAAAATGCCAAAGCAACTCAAAGGTTACCGGGCAAGAATTTTGCTTACAGGCAGCAGAATACGAACTAGAGTATCTGCTGTATGTACGGCTTAAAACACACGCACGCACACAGCATAGGGCTTTTCTGCTTAGCATTAAACAATCAAGCAGTGCTGTTGTAAATTATTTTGAAGTGGTCTTTAACTTTTAAAGCACATCTAAATCACATTTTAACAATATCCAAAAGTAAACGCACATTGCACTGGCACTGTTTTCACTTGTACATAACAACCTTCGTATGATTATGAACAAAAATAGATCTACAGTGTCATAACTGTGTCATAACTGTGTCATTTTTGAATGACCGAACACTGTACAACAACCTATAAAAAACAATGTGGTACAATACAGCTAAGTCCAGTGTCAAATTCTTCATCCATCCATCTGCATCATTAATCTCAGATGCTCTTTTAACCAGTAGTCTTTCATCCTCTAGTATGTGACTGTGCATGTGTAGAATATAGACAGTGGAGCTTGAAAGTTTAGAATTTTCTATAAATGTGCATAAATATGCCTTAAAACATGATCAGATTTCTAAAGTCCTAAAAATAGACAGAGAGACCCCAATTAAACATAATGAGACAAAAATATAATACTTGGATATTTATTTATTGAGGAAAATGATCTAATATTTCATATCTGAGTCTTATCAAAAGTATGTGAACCTCTAGGATTAGCAGTTCATTTGAGGGTGAAAATTAGAGTCAGATGTTTTCAATTAATGGGATGACAATCAGGTGTGAGTGAGTGCCTTGCTGTATTTAAAGAACAGGGATCTATGAAAGTCTGATCTTCACAACACATGTCTTTGGAAGTGTATCATGGCATGAACAAAGGAGATTTCTGACAACCTCAGAAAAAATGAGTTGTTGATGCTCATCAGGCTGGAAAAGGTTAAAAAACTAAAGTGTTTTGACTCCACCAATCCACAATAAGACAGATTGTGTACAAATGGAGGAAACTGAAGGCCACTGTTACCCTCCCTAGGAGCGCTCGACCAACAAAGATCAGTAAAAGAGCAAGCGTGTAATAGTCCACGAGGTCACAAAAGAACCCTGGGTAACTGCTACTCAACTAAAGACCTTTCTCACATTGTTAATGTTAATATTCATGAGACCACTATCAGGAGAACACTGAACAATAATGGTGTGCATGGCAGGGTTGCAAGAAGAAAGCCAATGCTCTCCACAAAAGAACATTGCTGCCCTTCTGCAATTTCCTAAAAATCACGTGGACAAGCCAGAAGGCTTGTCTGAGGAATTGTCTAAAATTCCTCCAAGCCGAAGCGCAGAACTGATCAAGCATATACCATACCAGATACTGAAAGCAAAGGTTAACTTATTATTACCACTCACAGATATGTAATATTGGATCATTTCCCTCAATAAACAAGTATAATATTTTTGTCTCATTTGTTTAAACGGTTTCTCGTTGTCTACTTTTAGGAAGTAGTGTGAAAACCTGATGATGTTTTAAGTTTATATTTCTAAAGAAATCTAGAAAATTCTAAAGGGTTCAAAAACTTTATAGCACCGCTGTACAAAGACAGTGTTCATCTCTATATCATTGTATAGAAGACCTACTGGGAGAGCTTACATTTCCTAACAGATATCGATCTCCAGTTTGACAACGTCTGGATGGACTTTCCAGACCTTTTGCGGTAATTATTTCTTCTTGTGCGGTTGTGTTTCTCCCTAGATGTCGAGCACCGGGAGGACGAGATCGAGGACTCTTCGAAGAACGAGGTATGGGATTCTCATGGTGTGGTCCAGCCGTCCTCTATCTCTGTGTGTACTGTATATTGTATACGTGTATTGTATACATGTGTGTATGTATACAGTATGTTCCACTACATTGTTTTTTTTTCTTTTCTTCTTCAGTATTCTGTTTGCAGTGAAGAGGTTTCTAGTTGCATTTTTACAAAAACAGTTCCAAAGCTATTTTCCTGATATGGGGTAGTTGTGAAAGAAATGGTACCCTGATGGCTACTAGATTTGAAATATCAAATACACTTGGTCCTCCGGTTGAATGGAAATTCCCGTTTCTCTGCAAGCGGTGGCCGGCTGAGGGAATATAGGAAGACAGGCCAACAAGTATAGCTCCCTGTCTGAGTGCTCATACACTCTATAGACTGCCCAGCTCTGTGGTCTTTTTCATCGACCACACCCAAACCTCGAACAAACAAATTCTCCCGTAGATCTGCCAGAAACCAAAAACACCAGCTTCCTTCCCTTTTTTTTTTTTATCGCTAGCACAGAAAGATAAGGTGAGTGAATTAAACAAGCGGTTATTTTTTTTCTTTTCTTTTCTTTTCTTTTTTTATTTGTCCCTTTAAGCAGGGAGCTCGAGGCAGGCTACGTGGGGGAGTGGGCTGGGAAATCAGTCTGCGCCAGAGACCCATGCCCAGAGTAACCTTCCAGGCCGGTGATCCTTATTACATTAGCAAGAGGACCAGGGAGGAGTTGCTGGCCAAGTGGAAGATGGAGGTGAGTACCGGAGAGATAGGGAGGTAGAAACGCAGGACCCGTATGCATCGACGAGTGCTGATCCGCGATCACATTCGCTCTTAATCGTGTTGGTTAGGATTTGGAAAGGTAAAAACCAAGTTTAGGTCGGCGTTGAAAGTCGGAGATGTTTGTTACAACCCAAGAACTTATTCCTGCAGAGAGACTTGAGAGTGAGGACAAAACACGCGAAAGCCAAGTGTATTTGATGACTCATCTGAAGGTACCATTTATTTCATGAGCAGTTTTACTGGTTGTATGTTAAACCTAAATCGCATCCTTTTTTAATGCATATTAGATATGTGTAGTGATAGTGGATTGTCCTTGAATTCTTAAAAGAATATGGTGTTGATTCATTTTCTGTAACACTACAGCAGCATTCCTATAGTAACGGCTCATACGGAGGGATGCTCTACATAGTCCAAGGCTAATAATAAACAGATTTGAAAAAAATGATAGTTGTTAATGTGGTGAAGCTTTTCCTTAGGAGACATTTATTTTACATTTATTTAAGGAGTCTCAGTTGTCAACGCTTTGTACTAAAGTCTTTAGGACAGAGTAGTTTGTGCTTTCTGGTTTCACAGTCACATGACAAGCTGTGTTGGTTTTTATTTTAATGTCTCGTTAACATAAAGAGCTAGAATACAGGAGAGGCTGGTGAGCAAACGTCTGTTTATAACTGCTGTAACGTATTTTAGGTGATGACAGGAACTAACTTGTCTTGTAAATGTTCTGTGACATTAAATATTACTATAAGCAGTTAAAAAGATGTGCTGTTTATTAGTAAATAAAAAGTTGTAATTGATAGCAAGTCGCTCTGGTGTAAGCGGAATAACACACTTTGGGTTGTGCTGTTATACGGAAATAATCCACTTCAGGATGGTAACGGCCCAGTGCTTCTTATCACGGCATTATTTTCGTATAATAGCACGGCCCAGCGTGTATTGTTGCTTACTGGCTCTACAGTAGGACTAAGTTATTCTCCTCCTTGATGACAGAGTGATAATTTTAAATCAATAAGTGGATAACACAGAAGGAAGATTTTATAGTTAATTATCATTAAGCTTTCATTATGAGATGTTCATCTGATAAGCTCGGGTTCAAGTTGCTCTAGTCGTTTTTCCTTACTGTTTTTACTGCCTTGACTTCTGCTGATGTTCAGGAACTCTTAAACATATTAAATATGTCTAAATTGAAATACACGGCATGTCCAAAAATATGTGGACACCTCAACTGACCATCATATGCGGCTCTTCCCTGAACTGTTGCCACAAAGCCGAAAGCACACAGTTGTCTAGAATGTCTTTGTGTGCTGTGGCATTACGATTATCCTTCACTGGAACTGAGAACAGTGTTCACTGGAACTCAGAGGTGAAATCAGTCCATACAGGATTTGGCAGAGAGTTTTGTGTGTGCGTGTGTGTGCGTGTGTGTGCGTGTGTGTGTGTGTGTGTGTGTGTGTGTGTGATTGTTGCAGCCAAATATGTTCCTCTGGCTTTTTTTTTTTTTTTTAAGCAATTAAAATTGCAACTGCAGGAAATAGTTTTGCACGGTTTGTTGGTAATCGAGACCTTTTTGCTGTACTCCTGTTCAACGCACGTGAATCAAAGACGGCTTTGGCTGAATGCGTATCGTGATGACGTCTTGGCCCAAATCTGTGGTCATTCGGAAAAACGGCAAGCTCCTCCGAATCTTGCTTGATTTTGAATTCATTTCTGTGATTGCAGAATGATGAAATCCTGGGGGGACTGCTCAATCTTGTTTCAGCATGACAATGCTCCTGTGCACAAATCAAGCTCCATAAAGACACGGAATGCCAAGATTGGAGCATAAAAACACTGAGTAGCCTGCACAGAGCCCTGAACACATTTGGGATGAGCTGGAACAGTGAAGACTGCGTACTAGGCTTCATCTTACTACATCAGAGCCTTTCCTCAGTAATGCTCTTGTAGCTGAATGGACAGCTCCCTTAGCCGCTACAAAATCTAGTGGAAAGCCTTCCCAAAAGAGTGGAGGTTATTATAGCAGCAAAAGGCCAACAAAGTCCATATTAATGCCCATTGTTTTGGATTTGGATGTTCAAGGACAAGGGGTGTGCTGGTCATGTGATGTAATTAGTAATTCTGGTGCTAATTTGTCATTGGTTGCAGTATTTTTTGTTATTTCCGCGAATAATTAGTCGTTATGTCATGCTGATGCGTATTTTTCAGCCAGTCATTTTAATGTGAGATCCAGTGCAGTAACAGTGGAGATAACAAAAGTTGGACTCCCAAGTTTCAGAATGCAACATAGCTATATGACGCAATTGGCCTGAGTAAGGGGTTGTGGTCCCCAACCAACTTGGCTAGTTAGTGATCTATGAGATGTCAAGAACATTGATAGAGGACAGCGGTATTAGCTTGAAAGGCGAGGCACTAGAACCCTATCTGTTTGAGTCAGTGTATAGATGAGGACGTCAGAGAGATGGACAGAATAAAGGAGTAAAGCGTTGCTGCACAGGTGCACAGGTCACTTTATGTGGAAATGAAGCAAAGGATCTGGCACCATTGTCAATGGGTAGTTAAATGGCATCGGAGGAAATCGTGTAAGAAAACTCCTCATAAGCTTCCTTATAAAATACATTTTGGACACCACTGAATAGCACATTAATTCAGCAATATCACACTCGCTGACACCTAAGAGTGCTGTTATACTAAATTTCGGCATGGCTGTGATTCGGCCATAGGCATGAGGCTGTAATAATCATAGCCAAGCCAATTTTCAGCATAACAGCATGCTTGTGAATGGATATTACTTTTATATATCTGTTCTATTAATAAGAAATGAATAGGAAGTAATCAGTAAGGATTTCGCTGAGTTTTTTCGGGATTGTTGCAGTCAAAAATCCTCGATTTTGCTACAAAACTGCAACTGCACGAAATTGTTTTGCACGGTCTTTCGCAGTGATGTTTGTTGGTAAACGAGATCTTTTATCCATAATCATGTCCGACGCACGTGAATCAAAGAGGGCTGTGGCTGTGTGCGTGTTGGCCCAAATCTGCGGTAATTTTGGAAAATCGCAAGCTTCTCCGAATATTGCGGCGTTTGCGTTGTTTTGCATTCATTTCAAAACCCTCGAGGGACTGAGTAACTGATATTTCCGACACGATATGATCCAATGCTTTGTTATTATTCCTCTGTCAACGGAAATAATTCCCAGAGTCACAGCTGGATAGAGCGTTGCCTGTTGCCATGGTAATGCACAAGCTGTAAGTGCAGTAACGGGTTTAACGTAGCTGACTAATAGTAGGCTTGGAATTTGCGAACGCAGACATGTGAGCGATCCACACAGTGAAATGTCCCGGTGCCGTTATACTAAATATCAGCACTCTTGGACCAGCGCTCGACCAATCAAATTAATGGACCATAACTAATAGTTGTGTAATTATAAATGTTAATGTGCGAGTCTTTCAGGGTGGATTTCTCCTTTAAGAGGATGATAGTGTGCGCGGTGCTCACTGAGCTGCAGGCAGTCACTTGTAGGGCATCTTTCCAATGTCTTTCCAGTCTTTTGCTGGCAAGAGACATTTCTCCTTCTAGTAATGTAGGGTACAGTGAGAGCCTCCGTGTTACATAATTTTCTGTCTCCATGGCAACCGAATGGGGCCTACTATTGGACGACTGCCCCCCCCCGCCCCAAAGCC
>JAOUWY010000002.1:12311980-12322511 GCA_025728095.1 Prietella phreatophila | reverse complement strand
GTGTTGTCACATGAAAAGATATCATCAAATATTTACAAAAATGTGAGGGGTGTACTCACTTTTGTGAGATACTGTAAGTTCATTATGTGCAATGATTTTATTGCAAAAAACAAACAAACAATAAAACATGCATTATTATCCTCTCTTGTATCAGACAGTGCTGATGGAGTCACTAAAACTAACTGTAAGGATACACTGGAGTATAATGCAGGAAGAACTGGTAATATTTCATTTCCTGTTCATACAGCCGTAATTATACGACCTCCTGCAAACATCCTGATATAATAAGCTCGCTTTTGGATTGCAGTCAGAAAAGCTCACTTACTGTGTTGATGATATAACCTGTTTGATCATTTTTATCATGCTTCTACATGTGCTTCAACAAGTTCTTCTGGAGAAATAGCTGTACATATTGGGTGAAAACGAATATTTATCTTTAGTCTATTGGTGTATTAGACATTTCTGTCTTTAAATTACTTACTTACTATACTAAAGTATAGTGCTTTATTATTCACTATTATTAATCTATATTGTATAATAACCATTCTGGTTATAGTATATTAATTACCTAAAGATTGTATGTTCTGAACACCATCATTGCAGCACTTTTAAGCCATGTACTGAATTAGCTCATTTAAGATAAAGCAAAATGCAGTAATTTGTTGAGTTGGTTAGAAAGATCTAGTTATCTAGTTAAGAGCTTTTGAGCTGTGCACGTTACCTCAATACTATGGTGCATGTTTTCCAATGAGTAAAATGAGCCCTGTTCAGAGGGTTGAGATGAACCTGAGTCAGTGACTGTGGGAGAGCTGATGCTGGACACATGAGTCAAGATTCCATCATCATTCTCAAAAACTGGATTCACTCTCATAATTCCCTCCATTGACAGGGGAGAGTGTGAATGCCTGTAATGCACAGGAGAAGAGATTTAACACCCAAACAGAGACAGGTCACACGAGTGTAACAAATAGTTATAGATTACGAACAGATTGGTCTTACACTAGTGTCACTGTCTTTCTGGTCCGTACACACTTCCTGTTAACGAACACTAACAGGCCTATCACAGCACACACCACTGTGAGATTTCCCATCAGATAGAGTACAAATATGAATGGGTCGACTGGCACAGACACCAGCTCACTGCAGTGCGCTCCATCATAGTACCAATATGTACCTGCAGCACATCTGGAAACAATAAAAGTAAAGCTGCACACATCATTCAGTTATCAGATTTCTTTTTTCGTAATGTCACTACTGCTCATAATTAGAGGTGGGGTGCTATAAACCTTACCTGGTAAAAGTACTCTTATTTAATAATCTAATGATTCAGGGAAAAGTAATAAATAATAAAGGTTCTCATCCAAATCAACTCAAATAATAAAAGTAGAGAAAATGACTAATTACAACTCGAGCATTGCTTGTAACTCAGAATTTCAGAACAAGCAGTGATCAGACGCAACATAAAAAAAGACCTAAATGAAATCAAATAAAATCATATAATTACAATCCATATCCTCTCTAACTAAAGGAACTTATGCAAACATCAGAAGATTTTTAAGCAAATAAAATCACTGTGGAGATTTTCTTTGAAGCTAACTCCTCTGAAACACAGTGAGGCTGAATTCCCAATAGTTTCTATTCACATTCATATATCCATACATGTGATCTCTATAA
Organism: Prietella phreatophila; assembly: GCA_025728095.1. Taxonomy (NCBI): domain Eukaryota; kingdom Metazoa; phylum Chordata; class Actinopteri; order Siluriformes; family Ictaluridae; genus Prietella; species Prietella phreatophila. Next base: position 12,320,837 of record JAOUWY010000002.1, on the reverse strand, counting down.
GAGAGAGTGTAATATATTTGCATTCTTGACCCTATCTATTGCACTACATTTTTAACAGGACAACATTTGGGATGGTTGAATTTATTTTTGTAACATACACAATACATAATTTTTATTTTATGATATATAGATATTTCATACATTTTTGTTGGTTGGTTGAAGAACCCTTGATGGAGATGAATCTTTTCCCTTACCAGTGCACTGAATAACAAATTTGCCTGGATAAAATCCAGGTGACTTTATTAGAGGTCATGATATCAGACGATAATCTTAATCCGATTTTACATGACCACATGAATAATGTGATTACTGCTAAATAATGACTGGATTTTACTGTGGCTGTAAATACACTGATGATAACTAATCTACTGTGACCGCTTCAACCCCCGCCCTTTCAACCCAGTGTACTAGATCTACTTGATACAGTAAAAGAAAGATATAAATGAACAAACAAACAAACAAATACATAAATAAATGCATTTTTAGTACTTTGAGCAAAGTGGCTAAGTGGTTCAGAACTTTTAACTTTTTCCTTGTCCTGGTATGTTCTCACATATTCCCCCATTGAGACAATAGTTTGGTTGGAGGTTGCAGATGCTCTGACAGGGCAGGCCATCCACTATACTGTAGCCAGTATCACATAGACACTCAGCCTCAGTGGTCAGTATGTTCACCACACAGTGAGAAAACTCATTACAATCCATGTACTTGCATGGATCACCATGGTCAACTAGAGAAGGTGAATCACTGCCTTTGTATTGCTTTTAACCATATAAGATTTATTGGTAAGGCAGACATCCACCACCTCCATACCTGACTGGATGTCAATTTCACTATCCATTCTCTTTGAGGCGACATTATTAAAATCATCAAGAGTGCAGTGCACAGCCTTGGTGATATTATCCACCATTGGCTTGGCTAACTTCATTTTGTTGTTTACTACCACACTGCCATTTCTGAAGTTGAGGATGTGTAGCTCCTTAAATCCGGACAGATTGGATTGCAGAAACTGGAGCAACTGAAGGAATGAAAGTAGCAAATCTGTCAGCGGCATGGATCAACTGTATATACGCTTTATTATATTACAGTCTATAACTTTCCTAAAATGGCAACAAATAAACATTTTTGGGTTTTATTCTGAGCTACACAGAAGTAAATTGGCACATGACTGATTAGTAATTTCATGCTTGGAGATAAAGTAATTTTTTTAGTTCAATTGTATCAGTTGGTACAAAAAAAGGTGTTTGCATTTGATTAGTACTTCTGCATCATTCTGTCTGCAGCTCTCTTGTGTGAAAATTAGGTGTTGGAGAGAGGATGGATTTACACCAGTGCAAACAAGTTTGCAGTCCTGCATAAAGAGAGTTAGAGACTAAATTTAGCTATTGTACTTTTGAGACCTTTTGTTCCTCAAAACAAATGTTTGTGTATATATTCTAGCCTGGCATTTTTAATTGTAAATGTGTACTGTGTACTGTATATCACTCATTTGCCTCTTTGATTGCATATTAGGGAAAAGTACTGAAAAATTATACATAAGTGAAAGCATAGATAATGTGCAAAAATAATATTGTGTACTGTATGGTTTTGGGTCATAAGCATGACTATGTTGTTTGATAATGAATTAGTTATAATTAAAACTTTCCAATTTACTGTATAGTGTATATCCAACCAATATTAACTATTACCTAGAATTTGACTTGCTGTGTAGTCAGTTACTTTATATTAGCTACCTGAATCAATGCTAGTCTATTATTTCATTAGCAATGCAGAAAGGCTAACGTAGTTAAGTATAATCAATATAAGCAAATTGGATTAACTTACCTTACCTTAACATGCTTTTTCAAATTAAATGGAGTTCATGCTTTCTCGGAAAGCAAATAAGACACCTCATTTTAAAACATTTTTACTGCTGTATGGTCAGGGGTGCTCATCCTCATGTCTTATTCTGACACACACGGATAGCTATAGCATTAACTACATTGTGTAGCATGAGAATGCCACAGCAGACGACTAAATTCATTCATTATAGTTTTTTCTAGATTGATGAACTTGGATGCTTTAAACTGAAATATAAATTAAAAGCACAGGAGTCCATTCTATTGTATTACATACAGTCATTGGCCTTCATGATTTGCAGTACTTTGAATGTCTAAATAAAAATATAAAGAGCAAAAAGTATTTTTTCCTTAGTAATGTAATTAAGTAACTGTATAAGTACCGGTAGTCACTTTTAATAATACTCAAGTAATTTAAAAACAAAGTGCAATTAAGTACAAGAATTTCCACCCCTGCATGCAGTATGATTCGCAGTAATGTTAGTGATTTTCAATTGGCAAGAAAGAGCAAAGAATGGACATTGATTGGTACAAAGAAAATAGAAGATAGTGGGAAAAAAGTAAGAAATGAAGTGAAAAATGGCAACACTATTATCAACTTGGTATCTCTGTATTGTTCATTAAATCTTACAAAATGATTGCAAATAGGGTTAGGGTGTTTTTTTTTGTGTCAATAATAAGATATAGAGTACCAATAATACCACCAATCTGTGAGAAAAGAAGTGTGGATTTTGTTGTCTTTACTCAGCAAGTCCCTGTATACCATATGAATCTGCTTTATGAGTTATAACTATTTTGCCTCTCTAGATCAGTCAAAGACATAAAGCCATGCTGCACAGGAGGAGCTCTCCTATACCGTGTACCCTCTGCTTCACAGCCTGCCTAGATTATTTATGTATTGTGGTCTCTGAAAACTTTCTTATAAACTTTTTTTTATATATAATTTATTTAAAATAATTACTACCATACAATATGATTTTTTTTGTCCAGTATAAATGGATACACCGTAGCCAATGATACATACAAATCATATTTTTAGAATACCGCATCATTTGCATCATGTTTATATTTGCATTTCATATAGTCAGCCTTAATCTCCACACAGCAGTATCCAAAGCACGATACAGTACCACGACTTTGGTAACCCTTTAAACTGGATGTGGTTCTACTCACATTACACATTACAGATATAATATTTCAGTGATGACAATTCTCCGAGTCAAATTGTGAGCATTTATAGATGGGGATGGAATGTAAATAGGTTTTGTCTGGCAGACTAGATCTGCTATACTGCTGCTGAGCGAGAACAAATACTTGCTCTGATTGTCCTGGACAGACACAGAAAGAAGAGAAACATGCTGCTGCTACCACCTGTAGTAGATCTAGATGGTGGTGCTGGGGTGGAGGAGGGTAGGATACAATATTTGGTTGCATTCGCTGGCCGTAGGGTGGGTCGGTCAGGATTATAAAGAGATACGTGGGCGAAGAAAGTGTGGCTGATAGGCTGTTGCAGGGTGTCGAGGGAGCCTATCAGCGCTCAAACAGAGTTTCATGGCTGAACTGGGCATTAGTTGACTGAAGATATAATGTCACCTTATGTACTTGCTGCATCTCGTTCTCAGGTTGTTGTTTTTTTTTTTATTAACTGACATGCAATAACTTTTTAATTCATTCATTCATTCATTTTCAGTAAGCACTTTTTCCTGGTCAGGGTCCTAATGGATCTGGAGCCTATTCTGGGAACAATGTGAACACTGTACAAAGTACACCCTGAAGGGCATCGCAGAGCAGCATTCGCAGTCACACACTCATTCACACCTTGGGGTATTTTTTGTTGTAGCTAATCCACCTAACTTTGCTTGGAATTGACCCTAGAGCTATGCCACCATGCTGCCCTAATAACTTTTTGTCAGGTCTATGTAATAATCAAATACATGCTTTAATTATTATTCAGACTTGTTTACTGTAATTAGTCTTATAATGTCTCACTAGTCAATGTATTTATACTTAATTGTATCCTTTGCAAAAATCATATTTTTTGCCTGTGCTAACACAGTACACTCTGAAAATATTGGAACGGCAAGGCCAGTTCTTTTGTTTTTGCTATACATAAACAAGGTCACTGGGTCTTCATATGACATGCATTATTAAAGATGAATTAGATTTTAATTATTTTTGATCACTTGAAAAATGGGTGGATTCAAATGAAAGGTCCCATATGCTAAGTTATTTAACACGTCTATGTGTAAGTAACAGGACATGAAAGCTATCATCTCAAATTCATCTTTTGATCTCAAACCCAAATGTCTCCAGTGTATAGAAAAAAACAATGTAATTGGTCTTGCAGTTCCAATACTTTTGGAGGGGATTGTATTAATCTATACTGGATTATATAACTAATTATATTATATTATAACTAAAAGTCTCTTTGCTTGAATTTGACAGCCTCTGGCTCACATGCAGTATAATACACCTAAGTAAAGAAAGTCCAAAGTCTTCTATAGCCATTAGATTCTGTTATTAACTATATTTATGCCGCAAAATCCAAAAATACATTTGTGACTCTTAAACTGACTTTGCTACTCTTCAGTGTGGTGTTTCTGGCCACATTCACATTTTACACTTCACAAAATCAGCCTTAATTTTCACACCCCAGTACCCAAAACACAACACTGTATCATTGTATCAGTATGTAACCCTTTAAACTGGGAATGAAGTTTGCATCTGTGTACTGGAATAGATTGTATTATAGTACTTGGCACGTAATAGGGTCACTAAGAGGAAACAACAGCATACACTCACTTAAAAAACACTTGAAAAATAACCAGTCAATATGCAGTGTTGACACTAGATGAGCCTCATCTAGTGTCAACACTGCATATTGACTGGTTATTTTTCAATAAATATACATTATATGGCCACTGGAATTAAGATGCCCAAAGCTGTTCCAACATGCCCAGTGAGCATAGCTTAGCTCTGGGTGTTTGTTTGGAGTGTTTTGGTTTCCCTTTGTTTCTCGTTCACCACTGTAAATAAACGTCACCGTTCTACACTGCGACTGCATCCGTCCTGCCTCTTTCCCGTCACGTCCCGTGACAGCAAGAATATTTAGCTAGCATAATGTTAGTTTGTCAATTGGCAATTTACAGCAATTGTACTAATCAGAATAGTGACAATGTGTATATAAAAAAGTTTACATCACCTCCTATTTGCAGACAGTAAATCTGTTAAAATTGTTTTGATTTTTGTGGTGCTATAACAAATAAAAAAAAATATTTGATTTATGAATTATAAGAAAAAACATTGCACTCATGCCCAGAATATTATGTCAATGCCGATTTCTAGTTTTCCATTGACATTTTGGGTTATGCCCTTTATTAGATTTGATCCGATTTTCTTCTGAAATATGCAATGGCACTGCACTTTGATAAAAAAATTGATGGATGGAATCTCTGAAGAAACAGCAAAGAACACAGTCCCTCCTTGAATACAATACACACACACAAACACACACCCCACTAAAAAAAGGTAAAATAATTCAGGTAAAGAACAAAAAGAAAGCATAATGGGGGTTAGTGAAAGGGCAATATTTAACATTTGACTTCTATTTCTTTTTTAGTTTTGTCGTTACAAATTTGTTTACAATTTGTTGCTTAAACTTTTGTAAGTTTATTAGCTTTTTTAATGGTAACAAATCAACAATTCAGTCAGTTTAGTTAGTCACAAATAAGGTTAGGTTTCTTAAAATTGTTAGCAATAATGAATATGAGATAAATAACTTGTAAAGTTTACTGATACCGGTATTGAGGTTATTGTCTGCTGTTCCTTCTCTGGAAGATTCTTGGTTTGGCAGGTTACTGGATTCAGAAGATTGTCTCTGTAAATTTTATGAAACATGAATGTAATCTTTGCAAAAATGTGTGCTTCTGGACTTAGTCATAAAGGGCTCCCAATTAATCCACATATTTGTTCTATTTAATCATCCACAAGTTCTGCAATGAAATCATAACTAGCTTGTATGTTTTGACATAGATATATGGGACAGCCCTATAGGGAAAACCTGAAGGCCTCGCTCATTTGTTTTCAGCTATAACTCTTTAGGTGTCATTAAAGAAAGTAGAAAAATTACAGAAAACAAACCTGAACTTAAAAGAGAGAAAATATTTAAAAACAATGTAATTTTGTAGCTATAAGCTTTTAATGGTCTTTGACAAAATAAATGTCCATTTTGCAAACACAGAAATATGTGAATTAGTTGTATAGACAATGAAAAAGTGAGACTACCTACTAGTTCAAGGAATGTGTTCTCCAGAAACTTGTATGCAGGTGAGCTCCTATTTAAGAAGTCCTCTGAAAAGATCATGTTGGTAAACTGTAAACTAAAGAACACCCCAATGTCTTTGTCTAGAGAGGGGACTGAGGTCTGTGGATTGTCTGTTTCAGATGGCAAGCCTTTAATAATGTCCTGGTTGTCACATGCTTTAGTCTGATGAGAGGAATGGGATTGGATAGACTGTCCTTCCTTATCAAAGACATTTCCAAGTAAGGCTGAGGGCAAAGAGTCTACAGAAGGTACAGTTTGAATGGTACCATCAGTCCTGAGTTCTAAAGACAACCTTGTTAACTTTGTGGATTGAGTTGTGCTTGGTAGCTCAGAGCTCCCTGTAAAACTGCTGGATTCAGGAGTTTGAGAAAAAACATCCATAGCCCCACTGGTATCGCCTGCTGTGTCCTCTGCATTAGGCACCTCAGTAGGAGCAAAGTATGGCATAACTGATATTTCTTCTTTAAATGAAGCTTCTGATACATCAACTAAACTCTCTGAATACTGATTTGAAGTAGATGCTCTTACAGCTTTAATGGCGTTCAAGTTCAGTGAGCTGGCCACGGCAGCAATTTCATTTCCAAGAGCCTGTTCCACTTCAGACACCTTTGAAGGGGAATCCAAAGCCGTGTCCCTCTTATATCCTTCAAAACAAAGCAATGTTATAAGAAAGAGGCTCTTAACATGCATCAGATTGTGTACAGTGATAATCTAAGCAATATAATTTTTTTCATTTTGCATTTAATAAACGGTTTGATTTGTTTGATGCTATAGGAGACAAACTGTTATGTCCTGCAAACTGTATTGTTGTTTTATTTTAGACATAAATAGGGTATTACCTTCAGCATTAGTGATTAGATTTCGTTCCTCAGCATCCTAACTTGGGGCCACCACTTAGTTCAGGTGGAGATGGCTCTGTAATGGTCACCAATGTAGTTACAGTACGCAAATGCTTACAAGTTTCCTGTGTATGAAATGTGCTCTCTCTTGCCTCCTTTTCCCTCCCTTTAGTTCTATCAGGACCTGCTTCTTCCTCCGAGTTGTTAATTGTCTTAGTAGTCTCCTCAGAGATGGCCACTGCTGCATGCTTACTAATAACCTCAGGTAGATTTCTTGTTTTGTCCGTTGGTTGGTCTTTTAAATGATTTTGTGTAGTTGGTTCAAAGCTGAGAGAATGAATATCCAAAGGCAAGGATTTATCCTCCCTCAGGGCCTTTAATATCATGTCCTTCAGGGCTGTTTCTGTGCCAGGTTCTCCAACTGTCTCTGAGTGCCCTATTCCTGTACAGTCTACTTCTGTCTCAAACACCACGGCATAGTGCACTGCAACACTTCCTGGACTGCTCATTTGTATAAAGATAAATTGTTAGTTCAAATGGAATACATTAACAGTATATCACATTTAGAAAAGGAAATGCTTTCCCACTCTTAATATCTTAACATACTCTACTTTTAGGAGCATTTGCAAAATGTCTTATTGCTAAAAATTATTTTTCATAGTTTTGTCATTACAGAATGTGTTTGCACTTGATTGTATATTTGCAATAATGACAAGTCTGCTAACTTGCTAGCTAGACCGGACAATAACCATCCATATACATATTACATACTGCTTTACTGCAGTTATTGCAGAGTTAGCATACAGTCCATTATAATTAGAGTAGATTTAGCTTAGTTGGTCCCTATATAAACATCAGAGCACAGGGCTTCAGGGCATAATTTGCTCTGTACTTACCTCTCTAACAGAAAGAGAAAAAGAAAGAGTGCCATTAATCAGAAGAAAGTAATTTCTGGATGGACCGTACTCACTGAATTCCCTGCAGTCGAATCTCCTTAAACCCAGCAAGTTTGTTGAACATTTGCAGCATCTGTAAAGGTACAAACAGCATCTCATCAAGACTCACATACAGAAATGCAACTTTAAAAAAAATATTTATTAAAATAAGTATTATACCTTAACCATAAGTTAACAGAAGTGTGGCACATTGAACTGTATATGATCTTTTATAATGTGTTTGTTTTTCAATAGACACGCTGTCTAGAAATGTATTAGATGCTATAACTGGACTATATTTATTTCTACAAATCTCTAGTTTGCCTATTTCCCTGCAGGTTTTGACCTCTTTTCTGTGAGCTCCTTTCCCTCTCCAAGCTTGTTTTTGATTTCACAATGCCATGCCCTTGCAGTCACAAGAATAAATCACAAGTATTAGCAATTAACCCATAAACACTGTAAAATGTACTTGACAGAAATAAAGCATGTTGAATTATAAGCCAATTAGTGTAAAATAAGAGAGATGACTGAGGACGTTATCTATGGAAAACACAAGTCACTGTTTGAGACACAGCAAATGAATGCAAAATGCTAAACGCTTGACCTCACTTGCTCATGAAGACGGTGGGGGGAGTCCTGATTCTGCAAGTTGTCAGGGTCTCTTTGTATCTGACTGTAGTCTGTGTCCTTCACAGTCACACTGAAGTGTATTATGTGCTCCACAGCTGAGACCTTGGTCTTCAGACAATCAAAAATCAGGCTACAGTTTATTTAATATATAAAATCAATAAACAAATGGTACACTTATATCCAAAGCACCTTACACTGTGTCTCACTCACCCATACACTCACACACCAATGGTAGCAGAGCTGCCATGCAAGGCGCTAGCTTGCCATTGGGAGCAACTTGGGGTTCAGTGT
>JAOUWY010000002.1:12177182-12188891 GCA_025728095.1 Prietella phreatophila | reverse complement strand
ACACCAATGGTAGCATAGCAACTTGGGGTTCAGTGTCTTCCCCAAGGACACTTCGGCATTTGGAGTCACCCGGCCCGGGAATCGAACCGCCAACCCTACGATTAGTGGACAACCCGCTTGCTACTAGACATATGGAGTCATAAAAATGGAAAACAAATTTAAAACTCAGGAAACATCTTTAAAGTGTAATAGACAAATTACAGCTTAATGCATGAGCTGTAATATGATTCTGACAAATGGAATAAAGTAATTTTCATGTTACTTAGCTTTATCCCAGTGCCATGCCAAAAAATTGTCGAAGAGAAGGCCTAAGTGTGACACCACTGAACATGTGTAAACAGTAAAATGTGCATTTAATTCTTGTGAATAGTCTGCAAGGGGTAAGAGTTTGATCCAAGCTCTATGATGTAAGCAAAATTAATTTGAAAATCATGACTTATACCTGACCATAAAATTTTTACATTTATAGTCATGATGAGAAGATCATGGCCTGGGTTATTGTGAAACTTGTGAATACTGATGCTGGCATAACAAATATTAGTTTAATATGAGGTACAATATTTTTTATATAATGCTTTAATTTGATTCAGGCCTAATTACAGTGCTGTATACACCTGGCATATGCATGCAATACCATATTCCAGTATTTGTAATGCCTTGGCCCAAAGATCAATGAAACTGTTTTTGATAGTATTTGGCATCAGGAAGTCTTGACTCATGCATAAATGAGACTAGAAAAGCCTCCTGAACTAAAAAGCATTGCTCTTGATCTCAACACAACTAGCCACAATAACACATGGCAGTTTTAAACAGATTCTATTTAAGTGTATTATTCTATTTTATAATTAATTTAATCCTAAAAGTTTTTCCTCACTTTCTTCCTTCATTGCCATGAATGTATGTTTTGATGAACACATGGAAACTATGGAATCATAATTTGATGTGCTATTTTAGCACTGATATTGTATTATTGATCATATACCATGTATATAGTTCTGTACATTATTGAATACTCAGCCACTGGTTGAAATGGTACAATCACTTATGTGTATGTTTTACTATCGTACTATTTAATCATAATGAACTTAGAATTGTTACTGGAGTTTTGTTCAGATTTATAATTATAAATGTATAAAATATAAATTATAAATGTATACATGTTTTTGTTGTTATTGATGAAACCATAACCAGGCTGCAGCATGTTTAAGAAACTTCAATAATTTGTTAAAATAACATTTCAGAATTCAGCTGTAGTTATTTTCAGTAAGGTTCCAGTGACACAGAAGAGGAAACATTAAATCTGAATGCACAGGTTGGCAGTGTCTCCCTAAAATCTGTGAATAAGCTGCAGTCTGAGTAGAGACATTGAGATACTCTGATTAGCCTAGATTATAGCTGAAACTTGATGTCTTTTGCCAACATGATTACAGGCCAAATTAGGTTCAGATATACGAGACAGACCAGATGCTGAAAAAAAACCAACAACTTTAGTTGGCAAAACAGATAAGTGAATAAGAATGAGTGAATCAGAGATCAGCAAAATAACATGTTATTTTTCTATGCCTTGTATGCAGCTTAAACAGGAGTGCTATATGTGGCCGTATTCATTTTTAAATGACCATTAAAGATTTTGTAACAGTGAGCTAGAAAGCGGAATGTAGACTGTCTTGCTTAAAGAGGTAACCTAAATATGTTGGTGTATATATGAGGTATGACAATTAGCCATCCAACGTTTACAGTCATGTGTGGGAAAGATTAAGGATAAGATTTAAAACTTTCCATTTCCAGAATCTTTATCACACTTTAAAGTCAGTGGCTTTAAACAATGCTTTCATTTCAGGGTGATAAATTGCGCCTTGTGTTAAACAAGCCTCCAAAAACCAACCTATTAAGGAACCCAACCACAACACTGGATAGTTGTTGGCCTACTTATTCTTAAACTAACTGTCAGCATATGGATCACATAGTTCAGCACAACATCCTTCAGTCTCTGGGGTGGACATCAAGGATCAAATTACATCGCCCAGCATGAGCTGAAATGATAACCCTGATGCCAGCGAGGATAAATCAGAATCTAAACCATGCCCTACTAAAATGGCCCTTTTGATTACTTCTCCAATAAGTGACATTTCCTTTCCCCATGCCTATTTCAAGACATTTATTTCCCCTGTGGTATTTGGCTGTGCAGATCCCTTGCTTAACACTTGGTTTTATGTGACCCAAATGTCTGTGCTTTTTAAGCCCTCCCAGACACAGTAAATTATTGTATTGGTAGTCACATTTTTTTTCCCAGGCTGGCATTTGTGACTGAAGTTTAATATTGTACACAGACCTAGTCCCTAATAAACAAGCATAACAGGGTACATGATGAAAAATATATAATATCAGTATCCTCCAAGATTTTGTTTAGCACCCTTTATGAAAATCAGAAAAAATACTATACAGAAAGAGTAACATGCAAAATATTTTGAGTTCAAACATTTGATAGTGTTTTATGATTATTTTTATGCAATGCATTTTTTCCCATACAAAACACTAGTTTTAAAGTTATTAGTCTCCTCAATATTTTGTGTTGCCTACCCTGGAGAAAGTGTCTCCCGATAATCTCTACAAGAGACTTGTAGTGCGACCACTCCTACATGCAAGACGTTTTAAGCTCCTTAATATTCATAGTTTTGTGCAGGTGGATGTTCTCTTCAATTCAGGTTTTCAGCAGGGCTCAAATGTGGAGATTGAGATGGTCATTGAAATACATTGATTTTGTATTTGTTTATTAATTTCTGTGTTGTTTGGCTCATCATCTTGTTGAAACTTCTATCGATGCCCAAGTCTGAACCTGCTGGAAGATACAATCAGGTTTCAGGCTGAAAGACTGTATCCTTAGCAGAATATTTAGCAGAATTCATGAAGCCATCAGTCTTCACAAGAATCCCTGAACCAGCCTAAAAGTCCTTTGCTATCAGTTGCTTTTCCTTGTAGACAGTCCCCTTTTGTCACCAAACTGAAATTTGTTTTATTGTTGTTGGTGTTCATTTGTTTATTTATTTGTTTTTAATTTCTTAAATAAATATGAATTCTACGTCAGTGGAAACACTTGAATAAAGGCCCATTAGTAGTAATGCCAGCATAGTCAGCATATCATACTGTAAATAAATTCTGTTAATATATATTAATGTCCAATGGGCTTTATATCTAATCACTTGGACATGCCTGCATGGAAGTAAAATGTCCCAATATTTTTTTTTTGCTGCATCCCGTGAGATCCCAGGCCCGATGTAGATCTCCTGTCTCAGCCAGAATCCCTGTGAATCTTTTGTATTCAGTTACATCCCAATTAAAGAGTTAACAGTTCAAAAGGTAAATAAAGTTCACTAAATAGGCTTTCCAAATGAATTGCTACCAGCATCTACAGACGCTAGGTCAATGAGAACATGGTAAATGGTCTGCACTTATATAGTGCCTTTAAACTTTAGCGGTTCAACAAAGCACTTTACACTGTTTCTCATAAAAGTCCAAACAAACAGAAGTCTGTGTATTGAAACTAATTGAAATACTTTGGCATGAGCTGAAGCATGCCAGTAAAGTAAAACATCCCAGAAAACCTAAAAAAAAAATTCTGATTCAACACCATATCTCAACATGGACCAAAGTCAGAATAGTAGAATTCATGAAGAAATCCACACTGTGATTCAGAAACTCAGAACTTTAAAAACAAACCCTTCAATCAGAACACAACTGTTTTGTTATATTTCTAGCGGGGTATCTATATGAAAGGTGTCTGTGGTAAACCTGGCCGCAGTGATGTTGTGAAAACATTAGACTTCAAAAAGCCCCAATGAATGTGGACAGGATTTGATGGTTAGAGTTTGATTGTGATGAGTACAGCACCCCTTTAGCTCACTTTGTGAATGCACAGACAGAAGTGTTCATGTGTATGATTGATGCTTAGAGCTTACTGTCAAATCTCAAGGTCAGTACTGACAGTAAGAAACTATAAACAATACACAATCCAGTGTTGGGTAAGTTACTCAAAAAAGTAATCCACTACAGATTACTAATTACTGTTTTATAATTTGATTACATTACTGATTACTGCATGTAAAAAGTAATCAGATTTTTAAGTAACATTTAAAACCCCGCTACAAAAAAAAAGTTAGATTTATAAAAAAGAAAGTTAGATTTATAAAACTTGCCTTGGGTTTGTCACTGTTTGTAGGACTACCAGACCGATAAAATATAAACCTTACCTAACTAGGCTATTTTGGTGTCACAAGGGGAGGCACAACTAAACTATGGATTCGCTGCTACAGTGCCATGCAAAGTATATTATCTTTCCTTATGCTCTGCTCATATCATGTTCATGTAAACTGGAACTCATATAGACATTTACACACCTTGTTTTCCTGCTCAGCATGAGAAAATGTTAGTGTTTCAGTTTCAACCCCTTTTAACCCCTTTGGTTAAAAAAACAAACCTAAATGGCGTATATCCATTTTTCCTCACACTGACTGTGTGAGCTTGAATTTGGCAGAATTGAGAGCTGTCCAATAAGACATGAGTGTTTCCACATATTTTCCTGGAAATCCTGTCTGATTGTTCTTGCCTCCGTTTACTGAAGATATAAAATTACAACATTACTGGCTTGTTTTACTGACATTCAGTTACATAGTGACAAACTGCTCCAAGTGGAGTATAATTTGGGGCTAAAGAAAAAAATCTTCAGGGCTACAGCCCCAAATGCCCAGGCCAAGTCCCCCCCCGGGCAGCCATGCAAAATCTGATTTATTTTAAAAATCCACTTTACTTAATATTGTTTTCTTAACAATAAATTTGTAATGCAAGTAACGTGATTTTATTTACATCTGTAACTGTAATCATATTCCATAAATTTAAAATGTAATGCGTTACATTACTGCGTTATCATAAAATGTTATTTGAATACAGTAATTCATTATACCCAACTCTGCCAATGACTCACCTGACATACCCTGGCATACTGGCATTGTAGTTTGTAAGTGCATACATTCTACCCTCAAATCCAACATACACTCTTTTAACAATGAGATCTGACCATACACAATGTTGATGGACCACTGAGTGTAAATGTTGGAGACAGAGATTCTGGCTTATTTCCACAAAGTAAACACTAATAATGGATTAGTTTATGCCACTAGTTCATAATGGACTTAATTAGGGGTCAAGCATTGAAGGTGCTGGAACCCTATTGCTGTCTTCTTCTTCTTCTTCTTCTTCTTCTTCTTCTTCTTCTTCTTCTTCTTCTTCTTCTTCTTCTTTTCTGGAAGTCTGTGGCAGCCCCTAGAACAGTATGGTACAAAGTAGGCATTGTGCATAGTGCCAATAGTTTTTGTAAACTAGGTTTTTATTTTGCAGGTATACAGCAGCTTTATAAATAGCTTTCAAAATGCATGCAAACAAATCCCAGCCATAGCAAAACTGAACAGATAACAATAAAACTCCTATGTTAATGAAGAATTTCAGTCTGTAAAATAATATAACGTTCTCATAACTCAGCAACCGTGTAACCTAAAATCATAATGCCTTTGTCAGGTTGTTCACTGGAGTCTGTCACTTTAAAATCATCGTATATTTTGAAATCTAAAATGTAATATGGCAGACACTGATAGTGAAATAGCTTCATTGTATCAACATAAAATCTGAAAGCTATGTTGAGGACCATGTCTTGAGGAAAGACAAAATATTGGTATTATTTGACCCAAAGGTGGTGCAATGTAGTGCTTGGCCACTCAGTAGCTATATTTGAATTAATTTTTGGTCATGAATGGAATAAACTTATGTTTATCAAACTGGACTACCAAATAAAGTAACAGCAAATTAATATGTTTACAGCTTATACAGTCATGTGAAAAAAAAAGTACACCCCATGGAATTATTATGCATCCATCCATCCATCTTCTACCGCTTATTCCTTCTTCAGGGTTGCAGGGAACCTGGAGCCTATCCCTGGAAGCATCAGGCACAAGGCAGGGTACACCCTGGACAGGGTGCCAGTCCATCACAGGGCACAATCACATGCACACTCACACACCCATTCATACACTATGGACACTTTAGACACACCAATCAGCCTACCATGCATGTCTTTGGACTGGGGGAGGAAATCGGAGTACTCGGAGGAAACCCCCACAGCATGGGGAGAACATGCAAACTACGCACACACATGGCCCCAGCGGGAATCGAATATTATTATTATTATTATTTTTTACATATTTGGACAAGCAAACATTTTATCCTCTTTGAAACAGTGCCTATTAATACAGGTCTTACTCTCTATTGAGTGACACATAAATTTGACATTTTGTAGTAATTTTTCACAATTTAAATGAACAAAAAACAGATCAGCCAAGTGGAAAAAATAAGTATACCCCTACATTTATCACACCTTCATAATCAGGTGTTAGAACCTGCTTAGAGAGTGCAGGTGGAACCTTTCTTATTTATATTCTTCTCATATTTAGTGTCTGATGTTCCCTTTGTTATTGAGTTGTGTGGTGTCATAATGCAAGATCTAAAGAGTTCTATAAGGCCTTCAGAAAACATGTTGTGGATGCCTATGAGTCTGGCATGGGATTTAAAAAGATCTCCAAATTATTAAAAACACATATTTCCACTGTAAGGAAAACCGTAGATTTCAAATGACTACAAATTCAGCCCAAGAGCAGACCATCTGATGCAAAAAGAAGTCTCCAAGAACCCCAAAATTTAATCACAGGATCAGCTAGTAAGTCTTGTAACTTTTGGTGTCAAAGTGAATGGTTCTACAATCAGAAAGAGATTACACAAATTTGACCTGCATGGGAGGTGTGCTAGTAAAAAGCCTTTGCAAGACTACAGTTTGCCAATGAGTATATAGGCAAAGACCAGGCCTTTTGTAATAATGTGCTCTGGACAGACGAATCAAAGATAAAGTTGTTCGGCCACAGTAACACGGTGGTGGAAATATTATGGTTTGGGGTTGCTTCGCTGCCTCAGGGACTAGACAGCTTGCACTCATTGATTCAACTATGAATTCTGCATGAAATCAAAGAGTATTTGAAGATAATGTTGGGCCATCTGCCTGAAAGTTGAAGTTAAACCAAAAGTGAACATTTAAATGGGATAATGATCCTTAGCATGATGATGACATTAGCAAATCCACCAAGGAATTGATTAAAATGAAGAAATGGAGGGTTAATGTATGGCCCAAGCAGCACCTTTTGAAATGTTGTGAGATGATTTGAAACAGATGATACATGCAAGAAAACCCTCTGTGGTCTGCAACTGTGGTCTAAAAGTCCAGCAAGCCTGGTGGACAATTATGAAAAAATGCCTTCAAGAAGTTATTTCTGCTAAAGGTGGCAATACTAGCTTCTGAGGCCAAGGATGTACTTAATTTTTCCACAGAAGAATATCACATCTATTGATATTTCTGTTGAATAGGTGATTGAAAAAAGCAAATTTTCCTTGTGGTTTTGTTCATTTATATCAATTTCATTAAATGGCACTATTTCAAAGATCAGCAAATGTGTGCTTATCCAAATATGTTCAAAAAGCCAACAATTTTCATGGGGTGTACTTATTTTTTCACATGAATGTAGATGATCTACTAAACATTAACAGTCATAAACTGGATTATACAACTAAGTGAAAATAAAAAGTGATACCTTGGTTGTCTAAAGACTGTGCACAGATGATCTATTAAACATAGAGAACCAAGAACACAGGCTCCAGGTTCCCAACCCTGATCCTGAAGTACCCCTATCACACTATGAACATGAGTGTTTTCCTTGCTGTAACACACTATATCCAGCTAATGAGCTAATCCAGCTAAAACAGCCTTTGTTGACTTGAAGTGAATGTGTTAGAGCAAGGAAAACAGACAGTACTTTATGACCAGTGTAGGAAGACATTTTCTTAAAAATAATTTTATGAAAAACTTTGCAATACACCTAGTTTGAATTGGGTTATATGGTACAGGATACAGGACGTAGAGTAATGCACATATTCTGTTAAATATCGTTCCAAAGGAACCATGCCACTGAATGATTGTTCAAAGCAGATGGGCACATTAGACATTTTGAAATGTAATGTCTGTTCTGATGCTGTCCTGACTTGAAAGTTGCATATGTTCATTACATAAAAGTTTTCATGCTCCCACTAGAGTGCTACAGTAATCTCAGAGAAAGCAAGTCATGCACTTGGAGAAGATGAAAGAGGGAAAAGTGGGTTTGAGACCATTTGCTGCTTCATGAATGAAATGCCTCTGCACAGTATAAAAGACATGGGATGTGACACAGAGGGAAAGGAGTATGGCTCAGTCAGCATTCGCTCACTTCACCAAGAACAAACTCTATTTTGTTCTTTTGTATTTTTTCATGGAACATTTCTATGCATCTGTAAGCAGTGGGACAAAAAAAAGATGTTACTCCGATACGGATTGCTGTTTTGTGGATTACATTAAAAAATAGAGAAGGTAATGTTGTTTTTGGCATATTTATAAGCATGTGTGTTTCAACTTTTTTCTTTAATTTTTAAATTATGTGCTAATACTTGTGGAAAGCGATGCTTTCCCCCTAGTGACCTAAGAAAATTTCCCAAACTTTCTCAGCATTTTCAACTACTTACAACGCAGGTTTTCCCTAGTAATATGCAAACTAGCATTCATATAATCCCAAAATTCCTTATTAATTAGATAGAATGATGAGTAAAGCAAGCCAGTGAAACAGAGGGTATGCTGTAGGGGGTATATATTCATATTTTTGTGGTCTGTTGGAGCATGACACATTTTGGCAGTGAGGGTATGTCATAAGATCACTGGCAAAATCAAGCATGCATTAATTTTGTAATTGTCTATGACACAAATCATATATGTAGAAAAGAATGTAAACAGTAGAAGTAATACATTTAATCATTTTAATATCTAAACAATAACTATGCCAGATAAACACTCAAGACAAAAAAGTGGCAGTGAAGTAACTGGATTTTTTGGCTGGTTTGCCATAGTGCTCGATCTCACAATACTACAGAGACCCTTTTGAGCTGGAATGTATTGATCTGTGAGCAAAGTTTCGAATGAGTGATTGCACATCTGAAGCTGAACTGCTTTGTCATTGTGTTGTGCTGCCTTCAAAACATTTTGCTCTGCTTAAGTTGTCCATTCAAATTTCATAGTCAGCACAAACAGTTATCTGCCTTTTTAGCATTTAATAAAACCAAACACAAAAAAAGTATTCAGAAAAAAAAGCTTTATTGTGGACTCTACCTCAAAGTATGCAATAGGTTAACACTTTATTTAATGGTTCTTTAATTTCTTGTAAGAAAACTGTGTGACACAAACCTATAACAGTGGGTTACAAGATGATACCAAGACACTGAGTACATTTACATGCACATCAAATTGTGTTTAAGGTCTACAGTATATTCTGGTTGCAGCCATATTCCAAATACAATGCTTATATGAGTATAGGCTATAAAATATTCCTGTGTACATGGTTATTGTAAGTATGCCTGAGTTGCCATTTCTAAATACATAGCCTACTGCTAAGCATCTTTTAGCACCCACAATTCCTTGTGAACTAAGCATGTACATACTGTATATCTCCTTTGAGTGGATATGAGATGAATAAGGGGTTTACAAGCAACACATTTCCAATTATAACAGGCATATTACAGGGGTGGGAATCAGAATATTGTCTTAATTTGAATTGGGCAATTTGATTGTGGCATTTACATGACTCAATACTAATTACAATATTGACAAATTCTGATTCATTTCGGAATATTGATGTGGACAGTATGTATGTAGCCAATATGTAGCCAGTATAAAGGAAAATACACCAAAATATCAGAGAAGTATGCTGTACAAATTAAATGCTAAGTAACAGGGTAGTAAGTAAAATTACACTGAATTTCATTGTAATCCCACAAGCAGCAACACAGAACAGCTTTAATTGGAAGTAAGGATTTATAATAGAATTATGTCAATATTACTTTTAACTTAACATTCTGTTATGTCCTACCTATACTTTTAATTGGTAACTTCTTAAATACAATGGTGTGTGAAAGAATTGTCTATATTTCTGCATAAATATGATCAGAAACATCAGCAGATTTTCACACAAGTCCTAAAAGTTGACAAAGAGATCCCAATTAAACAAATTAGATGAAAATATTATACTCGGTCATTTATTTATTGAGGTAAATGATTCATTATTTCATATCTGTGAGTGGCAAAAGTATGTGAACCTCTAGGATTAGCAGTTAATTTGAAGGTGAAATCACTCAGGTGATTTCAATCAATGGCATGCCAAGTGAGTGAGCATCCTGTTTTGTTTAAAGAACAGGGATCTATTAAAGTCTGATCTTCACAACACATGTTTGTGGAAGTGTATCATGGCATGAACAAAGGAAATTTCTGAGGACCTCAGAAAGAGTTGTTGAGGCTCATCAGGCTGGAAAAGGTTAGAAAACCATCTCTAAAAAGTTTGGGCTCCACAGCTCTAAAACAGTCAGATAGATTATGTACAAATAAAGAAAATTCAAGACCGTTCTTACCCTTCCCAGGAGTGGTCGACCAACATAGACCCCTCCAAGAACAAGACGTGTAATAGTCTGCAAGGTCACAAAGGAACCCAGAGTACATTCTAAGCAACTAAAGGCCTGTCAAGTCTGGTGTGCAAAGCAGGGTTGCAAGGAGAAGGCCACTGCTCTTCAAAAAGAACGTTGCTGACTTTTTGTATTTGCTAATGATCATGTGAACATGCTAGAATACTATTGGCAGACGTTTTGTGGATGGATGAGGCCAAAATAGAACATATTGGTTTAAATGAGAAGCATTATGTTCGCTGAAAGGAAAACATTCCACCATAAGAACCTTATCTCATCTGTGAAACATGGTGGTGGTAGTTTCATGGTTTGGGCATGTTTTGCTGCATCCTACCATCATTGATTGAACAATGAATCATGAAATATACCAGCAAATTCTAAAGGAAAATTTCAGGAGATCTGTCCCTTTATTTAATCTCAAGAAAACGTGGGGTATGCAGCAAGACAGTGACTCTAAGCACACAAGTCATTCTACCAAAAAATGGTTAAAGAAGAATGTTATGTTTTTGAATAGCCAAGTCAAAGTCATGACCTTAATCCAGTAGAAATATTGTGGAAGGGATCTGAAGCAATCAGTTCATGTGAGGAAACATTCCAGAGTTTAAGATGTTTTGTACTCAGGAATGGGCTACATTTCCTCCAAGTCAATGTGCAGGACTGAGCAACCGTTAATGGAAATGTTTAGTTGCAGTTATTGCTGCACAAGGGGGCCACACCAGATACTGAAAGCAAAGGCTCACATACTTTTGCCACTCATCGGTATGTAATATTGGTTCATTTTCCTCAATAAATAAATTATCAAGTGTAATATTTTTGTTTTATTTGTTTAATTGAGTTCTGTTTATCTACTTTTAGGACTTGTGTGTGTGACGCCACGGCCACTGGGGGCCGCTGTGGTGTAGTTGAGTCGGGCGCGTGCAAGCGGAGTGAAGCTGCCCTATTTAAGGACCAGTGTTTCCCGAGCGCGTCGCTCGTGATTATGTTTGTGTTTACCTACGTTTACCTGTCGGTATAAGTTGTAGTTTAATACGGAAGGACTTTGAGTTAACGTTATGCTTTACGTTCTATGCTTTGAATGAAGAGTGT
>JAOUWY010000002.1:12088883-12099352 GCA_025728095.1 Prietella phreatophila | reverse complement strand
ACAAGAAGTACAGGCAAGCTGTTGACAAGGCCTGAAAACAAATAGGTACAGAGGTACCATTTCAATTTTAGACTGATCATTTCTTTGTCAGTGGGCAAACGTAAAAATCAGCATGGGATTTTTTCCCTCACTGTAGGTAAAATATCAAATAACTTGTCTTTATACCTTTTTTATTTAAATACAAGTCAAAGTACATTTACAAATAACTTGTAATTCATTAATGAAATTTCTTTACGTGCACTGTAATTGATCACATTTGCTTTATTCTTGTCATCATAATGTTGCCCATCACAGTAGTTTGCAACAAGCTGCCTTGTCAGTATCTTTCTGTTTGTGCAACCTCGCTCACGTCGCATATACTACTAGGCAATTAATCTTTAACTGTAGTTTAATTCCTGTGTTAAAGGTCCTATTAACAAAATAAATTCATATTAAATCATTTGGCTCCATCTAATAAGAGTCAATGAACAACTTTGCTCAACAGCTTTGGTTCCTCAAGCAAATTTTTACATTTCAATTTGAAAAAGCTGATAAATCTTAACAGCTTACAGAAAATTCCTTTAATATGCTTTAACATGTCAAAACCTACAGAACCTTACTATGGGTTTCAGAGATAAATCAGATCTAAACTACTATTGCTAAATGTTTCCACTGAGAAATTAAAGTATATACTGTACGCACTTTACTGTGTGTACTTTACTGTATGTACTTTAATTTAACAATCTCAGAGTAAACATTTAGCGATGAAATACACCACTTTGTTTTTCTATGTTGTTGAACACTGGTTAATCAGAATTTCATATAAAACTGCTGTTTTCATCAGGGGTGGATCTAGGATCAGATCTTTATGAGTACTCAGCTCTAACTAGTTTTACATGCAAATATTCAAAACACTAGCTGATTTTAATTACAACATTGAAAAAAATAAAAACAATATTTTTAAAAAATGACTACCTGCCAAGCAAACATTTTTTTCTCTCTACCATATTTTATAACCAATTTTGTTTGAAAAACTTGATCAATTTTACTGATAAATGTTGCATTTAATGACCATAGTGTAGGGAATTAACCTTACAATATGAGTTGCACCGAACAAGTTTCAGACTAAATGTTTTATGGCTATTTACAAAAGAGAAAGAGATCAAAATACAGATATCAAGGACCACTGTAACGACTCGTAGACGAGGCGGATGCAGGTGCAGGTCAAAGTCTTTATTTAGCTTACACACAAACTTAAAGCAGACGCGGTCTCTTCTGGGTAAACAAGAAATGTGAAATATAACAATATTCTTTCTGGCTCAGACGACACGACAGCTACAAACATATTCAGCAATAATACCGAGCAACGTGCTCAGTAAGGCATTTAAATAACAATTGTCATCAACTGAAAATACACACACCTGTGATTACTCAGTGCTAAAGCTCTCGCTAACCCAGAAGCGAGCAAACAAAAACAAAGACAAGTCCATTCAGAGGAAGCACCGCAGTGCTCTCTGTCGGCGGTGGCGTGACAGAACCCCCCTCCAAAGTTTGCTCCTCCCGGAGCGCCAAGAACCCCCCTCCAATGGGGGTCCTGGGCCCCTGTAAGAACTATCTCTTGCTGCCATGGAAAGGGAGGCAGCCTCCATCGGGCAGAAGCTGTGCTGGGCAACCCCTCCACCGGGGTTGAAAGTCAGGGTATCACCCCCGATGGCTCTGGAACAAAGGTTGCTGCCCCCGATGGCTCTGGAACAAAGGGCGCTGCCCTCAATGGCACCGGAATTGGAAAGAAGGGTCGCCGCCCCCGACGGCACCGGAACTGGAATGAAGACCGCCGCCCCGGACAACACCGGAACTGGACGGCTGGGCGGTGTCCCCAGCGGGACTGGGGCTCAGGTTAGGTACCTAGCTGAACACCATTCTTCTTCACTTACTTTTTTACCAACAATGCCATGTTCTGTAACAGTAAACGTGAGTCATTTTAATCACATGAACTTGAGGAAGAGATTAGCTTGGGCTATTCTACTGTTCAGCAATGAGTTTAGCTCTCTATAAAGTATGGCTTTTTTCCTGAATTATATTTGAACATTACTGAAACCTGAAAAGATCATGCTGAAATCCACTATGCCATTTCACTTTTGATTGCCATTCACACTCAGTTCAAGTTTTAACCCTTTTCAGACCAGCAGTATCATGTGTGGATATCACAGAGGAGGTAAAAGTAACTTGTTTGTCTACCCCAAATGATAGCTCTGAAAAGGATATACAGAATTTCAATTTAAAGAAATATCAGGTTGTCTCTGTATTGTGCAATAATAATAATCAGACCAATGGCCTGTCCTATACAACAGTATCTGGTGCAATAGAAAGAATGTGAATACCCTTGCACAGGAACTTGGACAAAATGCTACCCCATTCACCTGGCTTTAACTGTGATCAGTAATTTTAAGAGTAACAAGATTACCCTGATTTCATTAAAAAGTAATTTTGTACCTGGAGGCCTCCAGCTCTACTAGAGGATCAATGATCTAATCATGTGAGCGGTGGGTTTATTGGCTAGAAAGTCTAAATCTGTGCAATAATCCTTTTGCTATTTTAACAACCTTTGGGTCAGATTAAAGTCACTGGAGGAAAAATTGATTATATATTGGTGGTATATAATGGTGATGGATAAATTTTATTTGACATAGAAGGACGGAGATTGTTCTATTTGTTTTTTGGGGAAAATAGATCCTGAAAAATTCATTACGAGAAAGAACATCCAGCAGTGAAGGCTCTTTGCTCAAAGTTCAATTTTCTGCATCTGTCATGGCACACAACTCTACCTTCGGCTTTGTTGGAAAATTATTAGCTGCTGTTAGAGCCTTTCTTTGTGATTTTAGTGCCAAAACTCTAGGATAGCCAGCACACTTAAACCACATCAAGAATCATGAACCTGATAATGTGAGCATGCGTTTACTTGTACTGAGAGGTGCAGTAAACATTTCTCCTAAATCAGGCTAATTACAACCCTGCTGATTATGTGACTAATTTAGAAGGTGTTGTACTGTTTAATTTGTGTGCTTGTTAGTCTGATTATTCATTGGCTTCTTTACCTTTGTGGTCTATCTAGTGTTGAGGGGTGTAAAAGTGCCAGAATGAACATTGTTTGAGTACATTTAAACCTTCTAATTGAAATAGAATAAAACTGCTGCATCTCAAGAGGTCTACAAAGTTTTGTCTGAAAATAACTTTGCAGCTCCAACTACTATATCTTACCCATCAAACCATAATGACCACAATGTTGCCCCCATCTTTTGACTAGTACAGCACTATGCACCTTCACGGCCAAAAACAACATAGTCGTCCTTGGAGATTCACAAAGAGGTCACACATAGGAGACAAGCCATCCATCCTTCTGAATGCGCCTGTTCCAAAACCCACTTCCATTTTTCTTCATAACAAGGCCTCAGTTGGTCAAGAGGCAGCTGGGAGCCCATGGCAGTGGCTCACTCGCTCATGTCTCCATCACCTTGAGCCAAGCTCCTGAGTAACCAGTAAACAAACACATTAAAGTGCAGTGGCGACCCATCTGTAGCCATAAAGGGAAGGCCTTCCCCTCTCATGAACCCTTACAATCACAGCCTTGTGAAGGACCTGGGAGCTTAATTATGGATTTGAGACATGGGTCTGAACACTTTGGCAGCAGTCCGAGACTGTCTCTGTCTCTTCACTCCCCCACATCCTTTCTGCTGCTGTAATCGCATAGCTGCCACAATTATGTGCTCATGGATGAGAAGATCCATTTACTTGCTATGAATTCTATGAATACCAATGGCAATGTTTCAGAAAACACATTACCAAACACAATTAGAGCAGACAATGACTCTGAAATCTGCACGGAAGCTAAAGTGCATCACTGTAAACACACATTTACTTTTAAATTAAGCTGATGTTGTCTCATCAGTTTGGGGCAGGGGATCTTGCTTGCTTTCATATAATACAAGTGTCTTCTTCTGAAGAGCAATTTCCAATTTGCGTAATTGTTTGGCTGCAGCGGTAAAGATAGAAGACGGATATATTCATGTGAAGTCAGTTGCTCCCTCTGGTCCTTTTTTATGTAACTGTTCAAGTCAGTTCCTCTCTGCTGCACACAAATCCTTTCCACTGATGGATTTGACGTCATGGCTACTGACTGACTCAGTACAGGTTGGCAAACATAGTGTAAATAATTGACCAATTTTTACTCATTATTTAGACTACGTTGCTCGTGATGTGCTCTGACAAACTGGTCCAGGATGTTACAGGAAGTGTTGAATGTCTTTGTGAGAGGATTATGAGAGAGGAGGAACAGGCACAGTAGGGCGCAGTTGGGCGAAAACACACTGTAAGTTTTTTGGCGTTCCGATGAACATGATTTCAAGTAAAGGAAGCGGTATTAACTTTAATGACTTCTAGATTGTGCAGGATGCATACAGCTGACTGAATATTCCTATTTACTTGTACAGTATTGTTATTGAACATATGTTTTTTTCCTATACAGCATAATAAATTGTATTTCATATTGCATATCCTAATGATTTTCAGTGCTGTATTGTGTCATGATAATACAATGAAATATATTTCTACAAAAAAGTGAAGATCAGGAAAATCATAAAAAAATGGCTATAGAAAATGTCAATGATTAAATATTTCTTAAACAATGGTTATGTATTTTAATGACTATAATGCTACTGTATACTACTAGTTTACTGTTATAGTGTTGAGTTAAGTGGAGCACTGAGTTAATCTGGAGTTACATCCTCACCTGGGTCTGAACAATATTACTACAATCAACAAAGTGTTGATATTACATGGTAATAAGTTTGTTTGTGATAACCGTTACCCACATATTAGCCATAAATAATTTGTGGTAGCCTGATGGAAAGTCTTAGTCACCAGGCACAGAGTTTCAACATGAAGATGCATTGAGTCACGTTCGCCTCACACCTCCAGGGTCCGGGGTTCAATTCCCGCCGGGGCCATGTGGGTGCAGAGTTTGCATGTTCTCTCCGTGCTGCGGGGATTTCCTCCGGGTACTCCGGTTTCCTCCCCCAATCCAAAGACGTACATGCTATTCTGATTGGTGTGTCTAAAGTTTCCGTAGTGTATGAATGGGTGTGTGTGAGTATGTATGTGATTGTGCCCTGCGATGGACTGGCACCCTGTCCAGGGTGTACCTCGGCTTGTGCCCGATGCTCCCTGGGATTGGCTCCAGGTTCCCCCGTGACCCTGAAGAAGGAGTAAGTGATAGAAAATGGATGGATGGAGGGATGGATGAATGGATGGTCAATTTACATTTCCTTTTACATTTTTACATTTGGCTGATGCTTTTATCTGAAGCAATCTACACACAACTAACCATGGTAGCTTGGTGAGGCAGTGATTTGAACTCATAATCTACCAATAAGTAGGTTATAGCCTCAACCACTGAGCCACCAATTGCTACTCATCTGTTTTAAGAGCTACCAAAATTTGCCACAGCTTTCTGACAACACTTTCTGTGGGTTAAAAGTGGTTACCAAGTGGTTACAAAAAGGATTATTTATTGAGCATTGAGCTTTCACTTGTATGCCAACGTCAGCATCTAAGCACCCAATGAGTTGTGCCACTGTTGCACTTGGGTGGCTATGGCTCAGGTGGTAGAGTTGGTTGTCCACTAATCGTAGGGTTGGCATTTTGATTCCCGGCCCACGTCTCAACATGCTGAAGTGTCCTTGGGCAAGACACTGAACCCGAAGTTGCTCCCGATGGCAGGCTCGAACCTTGCATGGCAGGTCTGCAGCCATTGGTGTGTGAGTGTATGTTTGAATGGATGAATGGCAAACAGTGTAATGCACTTTGTAGAACTGCTAAGGTTAAAAAAAGCGCTATATAAGTGTACATCATTAGACCACCACTGTTTCACTCCTTTTGTGGCTCCCACAATAAGGACCAGATACACACTTGCTTCAGAGGGGAACTGCAATCAGAACAAGTGGACAAATTAAACCAATTTGTGCATTTTTAACCCAGATTTGTCTTTGTGTGAATATTCTGCATGTGATAGGTTTGCAATGATAACACAAAAGCTGTCCCCACAGGAGCAATTTGTAATTGTAATCCGTTGGCACATACACTACAGATTGTGGACACGTGAATATCACATCTATATGTGGTTTTGAACATCCCATTCCAATTCCAGTCCCCTCTTAGCTGTTATAATAATCTCCACCTTCTGGGAACGCTTTACAATAGATTTTGGGGCTTGGTTTGGGGATTTGCCTATTTAACTACAAGAGTATTAGGATGACATTAGGATGAGGATGGTGAGACCTGCGATGTAGTCTGCATTCCTGTTCATTCTAAAGGTGTTTACTGAGGTTGAGTTCAGGGCTCTTCCACTCCAACCTTGGCAAACCATATCTACATGGGAAATTGTCAAGCTAGAACAGTTTTGGGCCTCTACAGTATACAAAGTCCATCCATCTATTTTCTGTATTGCTTATCCTACAGGGAAGCTGGAGCCCATATGGAACTTGGAACCAGGGAGCATGGGGCACCCTGTCAATCCATTGAAGGGCACAATCACATACAAACACTTTGGACATGCCAATCAGCCTACCTGCATGTGTTTGGACTGGGGGAAGGAAACTGGTGTACCCGGAGGAAACCCCCGCAGCACGGGGAGAACATGCAAACTCCACACACAAAGGGTAGCAGCGGGAATCAAACTACCTGGAGGTGTGAGGCGAACGTGTTAACCACTAAGCCACTGTGTGCCCCATCGATCCATCCATGCGTCCAGAGAAACACAGGGAAACACATCACAGACAATAAAACAAACTCAGGTGGCTACACATTGCATTACCTTGCTATAAACATATATGCATTGTAAACACAAACTCACCTAATGAATAAAGCAGTTGATAAACATGTCTAGCAGGCTAACTTGGATAGTACATGAAAATGTGCTAGGTTCAGATAATGTTACAAACACTGAAGTGTTCCTCACTATAACTGAAACTAAACACATTTCAATTATTTGATTAACCAAAGTAGGAAGATTAATATTTTACCACTGAATTGTTATTTCCACCATCTCTGCCACTGCCATATAGTCTACATAATTTTCAAGGTAAGTTATCAGATATAGTTGTACTTAAATTTCTAAGTAAAAAAAAAAAGCCTGTAAGCTGAGTTATTCCTCAGCTGTAAGCCTGGGGGCTATGTACTAGTATGTAATGTTAACTTTCATTGCGTACACTTTATTTGTGTTGCAACTGGACCTGAGAAAAGACATACTTTTCACTGATCAGAGGTAGGTGGTTGCATGGCTGAGCTTAATTTTATTTCACAGTTCAAGTCTGCTGGCAGAATTGTGGTCAAAAACAGGAAGTGATCAAATGATCAGACAAACAGTCATATAGGACAAAGCAGGATTAAAAGATTAAGAAAGCAAAATGTCTAACCCAGAGAATCAATTAGGAAACAATGTTTAGGGTTGTATACTGAAAATATGGCAAAAAAATCACAAAAAAAGACAAGATTGAGCTCTGTAAGTAGACTGAGCTGTTTAAGCAGACAGAGTAAGTGTGCATTCAATCCTCCTGGGAAGGTCAAATTTACTGTACAAGTTGGGAATTCGTAATTATGACTTCAGGTGCATTCAAGTCACTTTGGTTGGAGCAAGATGGCAATGTAAGGTACATTTAATTGAGGAACTCTTAATTAACTACAAAAAATACATTAAGGTATATTTATAACTATGTCTAGGAAATTAAGAACAAAGAATATACAGCAGGTGTGTTTTGCTTTTTTATGTTTTTAATAAATTTATGAAGCCACTGTAAACTTTATTGCTACATATTATATCGTAATTGTACAATGCTATCTTATTTTGTGAAGGCAATTATAGATGCTGCATCTATTGATTCCACCATGTTTTCTTACTGACATGCCTCCAACTTGGAAATTCTGGGCTCAAAGAAAATCCAGAGCTTCCCACTTGTAATTACATCTTTATGGTGGTGTTCATGTGTTCAACTCGTAAATATGATCTGATGATGATGTGACAATAATATTTGTTTTCCTAATATAAATTTTCATCATTTTGTTTTGCTTTGGTGAAGTGACAAAATGATATAATGTAGCATGAGTAAATGCTGAACTATTTCTTTACAGAATTAATTAGCTGCCAAAGCTTATGTTGATTCAGTGAGTCAAATATGATTTGTCAATACAAAATATTTATTTCAAGCTGGAGGTATTAATTTATCACTGATTGTTGTTTGTTGCAGTAATGAAACATATTGTTAACTGTGATTGAATAAAAACATGAAGAACCCATGCTGTGTCAATCTAATTACACTTGTTCACCATTGGTTCCAAAATAAGCAATTGATATCCATTATTAGATTAAGTGAACTGCTTGATAACAAACCACAGCTCTAGGTAGTATTGGTCTGAAAATCTTATTGATTTGATTTGATTTAAACAATCTTTCTATCAGTTGGCAGAATGTGCTGGAAACATTTCATAATGACATTACTTTGCACATAAGACAGAAATAATCCATTTATTCCAGTTCTTTTAGCTATCAGGAGCTATCAGAACAAAATGTGAAAATATCTTTATGATAGATTATGTCCAAATTATGTTTCACAATCACTGCGATTAAAACAGACATACTATGATTCCACATGTAGTACTTTAGATAACTTGCACATTCCTGGGAATGAATTTGTTAGAATATGTGGATGAGCAATTTATGTGTTGCTGGATTGCCACGACTACACATACACGCATTTACTGACACTCTTGTCTAAGAGACCCTAGGGGAGAGATATGTCTGAACTTGTCCTCCACTGGGGAGCAAATCAAACCCTGGTGAATTTTTATTAACTGCCATCGTCAGACAGATATTTCTGCTGGGCCAGGCAGGAAATTAGGCTATTAAATTACCTGTCAGGTCCTGAGTCATTTTCTCCGCTCTGCTTCAGCTTCTCTCTTAAATGACTCACTGAAACCATTTACCTCTTTCTAACTTAAACACATAGTCAACCATGTTGTGAGTGCTATATAGCTGTTGAGAGCAGCCTTTCCCCCATCCTTAACTCCTGGAGAACTCAGAATTTCTCTCGAGTTCTTTCTCTCTTTCACTTGTGAAACTTCTGCTGATCTTAGCTCTGTGTGGGCTCGCTTCATGTTCAGAAGCAAAATCAATTTCACCTGGGTCAGCCAAGGTCATGGTCTCAATGCCAGATCATCCAGTGAATTAATAATTATAATACTGCACATATGACAGCCAGCAGCACACTGTCCATCATCGACCCACTTTCTAGACTTCTCATGTTGCCATTGTTTTCAGTAAAGTCTGGAAAGGTGAAAAACTATGAAACAAATTATTTTAGTAACGAGTCCTTTTTTACTACATATATCGTCTATCTTATAATTTGGACTGTTTATACCTTTGACTGGTATTAGATAATATTTTCTCAAGCCTGTTGGTCAATTCCAACAGAAATAATCTAGCCTTTTACCATACCAAGTTGGCCTATGCTGTGCCCTCCACTAATATTGGCACCCTTGAAGTTAGTTGTGTCATGAGCTCAGAAAGTCTCCAAAATTTTCCCACATCACCAAAAGCCTCTACTCTGACCCAAAAACAAACTTAAGCAGATTCAGATTGCCAGACACTATTGTAAGTTTAAATGGGATCAGGTTCTATGGTCAGATGAAACCTAAATATATTTAAATTTTGACCAAAATTTTTGTCAATAAACACCAGAGGTGGTTTTGACACACACAGAGAGGTAGCCATATGGAAAAGTACCTCATGCTCACGATTAAATGTGATGGTGGCACTGTAATGGACTGTTTTTTTGCCAGATGAACTGGGCATTTTCTTAGGATACATGGCATCATGGACATCAACAGATATTAAATGAAAACCTGACTACCTCTGGCAGAAAGCTTAAAATGGGTTGGATCTTCCAGTAGGACATTGATCAAAACATACATCAAAATCAACACAGAAATTGTTAACTGAGCACAAAATCAAATGTCCTGCCATGTCCATCCCAGACCCCGACTTGAAACCTATAGAATTCCTATGGGGTGAACTGAAGAGGAGAGTCCACCAGTGTGGTCCTCGAAATTTGAAGGATCTGGAGACATTCTGTATGGAGGAATGGTCTCAGATCCCTTGCCACATATTTTCCAACCTCTTCAGGCCTTATAGGAGAAGACTCAGAGCTGTTACCTTGGCAAGGGGAGGCAGCACAAAGTACTGACTGAAAGCATGCCAATAATTGTTGCACACCTACAGTATCTCACAAAAGTGGCTAATTGGGCCCAATTTGGGCATTTTCACTTAGGGGTATACTGACTTTTGTTGCCAGCGGTTTAGACATTAATGTGTTGAGTTATTTTGAGGAGACAGCAAATTTACACTGTTACACAAGCTGTACACTCACTACTTTACATTGTAG
>JAOUWY010000002.1:12076791-12088783 GCA_025728095.1 Prietella phreatophila | reverse complement strand
TATATAAAAAGAGAGAGAGAGAGAGAGAGAGAGAGAGGGAGAGAGAGAGAGAGAGTGAGAGAGAGAGAGATAAAGGATTGGGTAGCAGATTAGCTTTTCATTCGGTTTTATTTGCATGTGTTCAAGAAGTACAGGCAAGCTGTTGACAAGGCCTTAAAACAAATAAGTACAGAGCCCAAAAAAGTTATTTTATGTAATATCCCTTCAAGTGAGCACATCTAAAAAGATCTGTCTTACCACATAGGGACGATTCTCTAAACTATCTTGCAGAATGAAGCTTGTTGTTTGTCTGCCAAATGCCATTTTGAAAGGCTCCAAGCTCTAAGTGTGTGGATTATAGCTGTCTAGATTTGTATAATTCCTGTGATAATAGGATAAAGCTGCTTCAGCTGGTGAAATCTGCATGGAAAATGGATTGTTTGAAGGTTTTCGCCAAAGAGATGTTGAACCTATGAGTTATCATCCTAAACAGGCATGTTCTCAAGAGGATAAATCTTCAGGTCATAAAGACACCTCTTCATGTCCATGTGGTATCAGGAAGCATGTCAAGTATTTATAAAGTGTCAATTTGTGCAGAAAAATGAGCATTTCTGTAATGACATTTCCAAAGATGTGTTTATTTTGAGTTTAGGCATGCTCCATTAAGCCAGTGAAGTAGTTTGTGCATTTTC
Source organism: Prietella phreatophila (assembly GCA_025728095.1). Classification (NCBI taxonomy): domain Eukaryota; kingdom Metazoa; phylum Chordata; class Actinopteri; order Siluriformes; family Ictaluridae; genus Prietella; species Prietella phreatophila. Next base: position 12,088,112 of record JAOUWY010000002.1, on the reverse strand, counting down.
CCTGATACTCATTATTGAGAGAATGAGTATTTCCATGCATGCAGAAGCAATTACTGATCATTTTGCATATGTAATTTATACATCATGTCAATATGTGCTCGATTACAACCAACAGTCTTGCACAAACATGGTACACACTTTGCACAATTATCATCTGAGGGCTGGATAAAGCACTTGCTGCACCGTCGATCCATATCTAAATCACTGATAATGCACTCATCAGTATTTCATTGTTTCCAACACATCGAATTTAACCATGATTATAGTTCAGCCAACAAAAAGAGAAACTTTAATGGGATTGTTTGAATATATGAGGACACCCGTGCTTTGATGTAACAATAAAGCAAAAATGCTTTCAACTCTATGAAAAGTTAAATATCGCAATTCCAGTTTTGGAGTCTCTGTGGAGTTCTCATTACTCGGTTAATGCTGGTTGTATAATAATGAAATTACTTCTGAATGCATGTCATCAGCAATTATGTGAGAACAAAACAGTTAATAACAACAGTCTTAGGTGATTTGTCTCCCACACAACAGCTTGTTACAAAAGCGACTAATATCTGAAATGTTTTAGCCGTAATTTTCAGTATTATAGTGTTTGAAAAGAACAATCATAACCATATGATCTTCTGTTTAACAGCATGTGAGATTTATTCGCATATGAAAATCCCATGAAGTAGGACTCAGACATTACTAGGCTGTTTATTGTGTGATATGTTTTTGAAAGTGATGGCCATGCTGTTCTTCATTTACTGTATAGAACTTTTGGTAATAGTTTGCATAATGTTAGTATTCATTCCTTATGATATATTGTTGATAATGTGAAATATCTTGCCAAGTGATATACTATATCTCAGCAACAGCATTTGTTCTAGTGTCATGTATCCGGAACTTGACGATACTTCCCAGTAGCCAAAATAGAATCAAAGAATGAGGATGAGAACAGGATCAAAACTATGGCACAGAAATGAGTAACAAAAGGTTTGGTATTCGGAAAACACTCACATAATACTTTGTGACGAACAAGGAGACATGAGGGGTTAAATACTAAACGAAATTAAGGTTGAAACACACAACAGCTGAGTACAATGATGACATGTAAGGGAAACAACCAGTGAAAATACAGGGGCAGAGACAGGACAAAAATCCTAACAAATGCACATGTGTCAAAAGTAAACAAAGTCAATATCCCCCTAAGAGAGCTACTCCCAGAGCAAAATGTCTTCACAGTCTCTCAGGTCCTGAGGCAGGCATTGTGTCACAGATAGCAGGCTTGTGGAGCAGGTATGAGGCTGGGGCAGGTTCGCCAGGGGTCCATAGGCAGAACCCAGGCGTGGGAATTTGGATCATCTGCTATGGCAAAACAGGAGGGCAAAGCGACGTCCTCAATGAAACAAGATAGCAGAGCAACATCCTCAGCCGAGCAGGGAGGCTGAGCGTTGCTCTCTGTAGACTCTGCAGGCTGAACTTGGTTGGTTGTGTCAGCAGACTCTGGCATGAGCAGCAGACACAGGCATGAGGAGAACTTGGTTGGTCGTGCTGTCGATCTCAGACAGGAACATGGCATAAAAGATGGTGCTGTTTCAACCTCAAACAGGAATATGGCTTGAGAGGCCACCTTGTCGACCTCAGACAGGAACATGGCTTGAGAGGCTGTTGCTTCGACCTCGGACAGGAACATAGCTTGAGAGGCCATCTCTTCAACCTTGGACAGGAACATGGCTTGGGAGGCCGTATCATCAACCTCAGACAGGATCATGGCTTTGTAGAACTCTATGTAAAGGGTCGCCATGTTAACCTCTGGCTGGAGGTCGGCAGGTGAGACCACCTCGTAGGTCTTGTGCTGAAACTCTTGGTAGGGGGTCACCATGATGACTTCTGACTGGGGCTCTAGGGAGGAGGTCACCCTGTTGACCTCCAACTGGGGTTCTGGAGCTGAGGTCGACTTGTTGACCTCATGCTTGAACTCTGGTGATGAGACCCCCTCATGGGTCTAATGCTGGAGCACTGGGCAGGAGGTTGCCACATTGACTGAAACTTGGAAGAGAAGACCATTCCTCAGGTCTTGGGCTGGAGCTATGGGGAGGAAGTCACCATGTTGACCTTTGACTGGGGCTCTGGAGCTGAGTTGCCACATTGACCTCCAGCTGGAGCTCTGCAGGTGAGACCACCTTGTTGGGTCTCAGGTCAGTTCTCTGGAGGTGAGGTTGCCACACTGACCTCTGGCTGGAGGTCTGCAGGTGAGACCACCTCATGCTGCTCTGGGTTTGAGGTCACCATGTTGAGGGGCTGCCCTGTTTGCCTGATCATAATAGGTGGTGAACAACCGGGCAGGTTTATCTGCCAGGCTGACCAACCCCCAAAAGATGTTTCAGGTTGACCTTGGATCCTAGACTCCCAAACACCATCGCAAATATTCCCACAAACTGAGTTACATTTTCAAGTGCCCTGTTTCTACAAGGTTAACATCACCTCTTCCAGTGACACACCTCTCAGTGTGAAACATTCATCTTTGAATACCCTTCCAGTAAGTCCTAATGTGGGTTGGTTCCTAATGACATATGTTATCATCATTGTTATCCCCATGACATTCCACATGCGGAATATGTTATCCAGTTGATGCGATGTTTTTATATTACAATTACATCAAGACATTTGCCTGGTTCTAGCCTAATGTTGAGTACAGTCGAACACAGACAAGCGCAGGACACTAAATACACAAAACTAACAAAAAATACACAGGATAACAAAAACACAGAACCTGGGCTGTAAATTGTAAACTATTTGGTAGTGTTGCAGAATAGTTATATAGCAGCAATAAGTATTATGTTCCATAAAGTATCTGATGCAGCTTTGTAAAGTGCCATGTGCAGTGATATTAAAGAAATCATATTTATATCAAACTCTGGGAAATTGGCTGCCTATTTATAAAATTATACTAGATGCTTGAATTGAAGTTATATATATGTAGGCTTGGGGAGTAATGGAATACATGTAACAGCTTTACTTAATCAGGACACAAAAAACTGGTAAATGTAATCCATTACAGTTACATAAAAAAAAATAATGTAATAAGATTGCAGCTATTTTTAGGAAATTTAAGGAAAATTTCTTTAAAGGAAAATAAATTAAGCTTTTGGACATAGCACAGTATAGAAACCTGCTTGATTATAGTTCAATAGCTGCATAGATTATGGTTCTCTCTTGCCAGTCATGTCTCACATGAGCAACCTCCTGGTGCATGCACAAATACATTTTGTGCAAAGTTAATTTGGTACAAATGAACACAAATTGTCCTCTGAAATGCTTTTGCTAGCGTGACCATACATCCTCTTTTTCAGACCTTAAAAAAGCAGTAGGCTGGTATTTATAAATCTGGGACTTTATCTTTTGTTTTATTATATTCTAATATTGTATCATGTGTGCATGAGTTTCCATTTCTTTAACCCTTGTATTTAATTCCCACCTTCTCCCACACCAACTGGTCAATTATAAAAGGCCTGCAGCAACTATTGGCCAAATTCCTGCCTCTCTAGCATTAACTTACTCTCAGTAGGTTACACACATGTGAAGTGCTGTTTTGTATGCCGTAAAACAGTTACTTGACAATATCAGCAAATGACAGCTGTCCTGAATCAAAACAATGCCGATGGCCATATATGGTCATTTTTTATTTTATGTTATCACATTGCTTTACATGGTCATTCAAATGTGTAAATAAATGGCATAAGTTACATGATTTTTTTGGAAAATCATGTAATGTTACCCAGATCAGGGACAGCGATATTTTATTTGTTAATTAATTAATTTATTTTATCCAAAACAAATCCAAAGATTGAAAAAAAAACCTCTAAAAAAACCTCTAAATAAAAGATTTAAGATCATTGTCACATAGTAAAGGTAGATACGGAAGCAATTACAGATATTCAATGTTTTATCAAACAAACAAACAACAAAACAAAGACAACTTGACAAAATACTGTGGCAAAAACCAAACATGGAAGCATGAACAAAAGCATAGATAGGCAATTACATAAGGAAGCAGTGCAAACAGTGGCTATATATAGGAGTGCTTGTTAAACAGAAATGTGATACAGGTGGAGGTAGTCATGTGACATTGATGTAGTATGGTGCAGTGGCTGCTGGGAAATGAAGTCCAGAGTTACCTCCATGATATAAGAACAATCATATCGCTTTACTCTTGACTTTATTTACATATGTTATTTTGAAGTAATCCAAAAGTAATCAGACTACATTACTTCAATAAAAATATTTATGAAGCAATTTGGAATTGTAATGGAATACATGTTTAAAGTAACCCTCCCAAACCTGTATATATGGGAATGGCTTGAAGCAGTTAGGAAGTATTTTGAGGAGGGGGCGCCCAACAGGGCTGGAACTGTATCTCACCATCCCTGCCCCACTGAGGAGTCACTGCCTCGTTGCTCATCTGAGGATGTGTCTCTATACCTATTCACAGTCCCCCCTCGGAGGAATCCATTACGGCTCATGACCTCGCCATAGGTATCACTCTGACTCCCTGCTCTCTGCTTCGGACCTCACTATGCCACTGGGCTCTACTTCGGATGTTGCTCTGCCTTCCTGCTCCACTGAGGATGTCACTCTGCCTCCGTTCTCCACTACAGAAAGACTCCACTTCCTTGATTACTCCACTTTCACTTTATTTGATTATTTCCACTACACTCCACTTCCTTGATTGGCCTAGGACACCATTCCACCTCCTTGCTCCACTTAGGACATCAGTCCTTCCCCTTGCTTTGTGGTGTATGTCACTCCCCCCTCTTGCTCTGTGGAGGACAGTTGTTTGCCGTTTCTCTATCTTTGTGTTTGGCATTTTGTTACTATCAGTAAACTAAATCTTCACTTGCATCCACCCCCTATACAAATCCGTGACACTGTTAGTGTTCTGAGAACAAATATGTTGGATATTTTTATTCCATATCCCATATTTCACCTGAAACTAAATGACTTCTAATTTATGAAAATACACTTAGAACCACTCAAAACCAGTGTGTGTTGTGGAATATAGGTTATTCTCCCGAGTCTCATGAGTCTATTGTGGACTAAAATATCATGCCTAATATGACATTAAAACACTCTAAGGCACCATATGAGGATGCAGAGATGGGGTACAGGCCAAATACACATTCTTAAATAGTAATGTGCCACCCACTAAATAATGTGTCATACACACTCAAAATTCCACTCAGCAGTGATAGATATTCAATTTCGGATGAATTCAGTCACAGGTTTTGTAACAGACATTATTATGCAAAAATAACTTCTGTCAGAAGTATACTGATATTTTTCAAGTCCCAGAGGCTCTTCGTTCTTTGGGTTTGTGTACAGTTCCACAATTGAGTCATTGTGGTTGATTTATAATGCCTAAATACACTAACTAGCATCAATCTATGCTACTCATGTAGTTGGCTTCTTAGTTTGTATGAATTTGTGCTGTTTAACAGATAAATATGCAGGACACACATACAGTACAGTAGCATGCAACAGCAGAACACTAAGTAAGGCCACTTTATCAGTGTCACGATAGGAAGTTTGGGACAGATGCAAATGCAGAAAAAAACACTATGACTACTAGCACCCTGTCCAGGGTGTACCCCGCCCTGGGTGTGCTCGATGCTCCCTGGTATAGGCTCCAGGTTCCCCCGCGACCCTGGAAACAATATGACTAAACACTGTGGTCAAGATTAAACAAACAAGATGTGGCAATTCCCTCAAGTGGAGGGAGACGTCTACCCTGCCGACCACACCAGAATGTGGCAATATTCCCAACTGGAGGGAAAACGTTTATACCAAATTCAGTAAATCAAACTACGCCACCCTGGGGAAGAACCAGGGAAATACTCCCAAACAAAAGGCACACAGATAAGTTTCACCAAGGAACATGAGAGTGAGATGAAAGTACGAATATAAAAAATTATATTTTATTATGACACTTCAGCATCATTTAGAACTTGACACGAAAATATTAAATCGCTTTCCCATGAAGCACAATAAGGCTTTTAAAACTAAGAATTTCTCCAGGCCCAGGCTTGGTAGAGACAAGGCAGGCCAGATACAACTCGGGGGGGTCATCCAAACCTACACCATAAGGAAGTTGTTGTGTTGGCACACTGAACATGCTGTGAAGCATACAGCGCCGAATAAATGCAGCTAACCTGCCATGTCCCACCAAGACTCACTGGCTCCTGGAGAGAAAGGTGACATTAATTAACCTAAAGTAACACAAAAACTAAACAAGAGGACACAGAAAGACAAATATTACAGACATGGTGGTATGGTAGCTATAACACCCAGGCCCACTGAAACCACAACAAGAAATGGAAGCAGTTGAAAACACCCAAGCAGAACTAGAATTTTGGTAAAAAGTACAAATAAAAAGTATAGCCACTATAGCATGGAGACACCGTCTCAGTAGTACAGTGGTTATGTGGACCAAACCTGAAACAGGTTTGAGTCTAGGAAACATTAGTTTTTACCACTCTCAGGCTACTCACTCTTACTACATGTGGCTACAAAATATAAACCAGACATACATCCAAAACTAAACTAAAACAAAATTCATAAAACCATGAAGCAACACAATCATTGAAAAAAAAAAATAAAAAAAAAATAAAAAATAGAAAATAACTGTTAAACAAAACCCAGGTAAAGCAAAACAGCTGTCAAAGCAAAACAACTGTTGAAGCAAAACAATCCAATAAGCAAAATAGCAGCGCCGTCACATATAGCGTCTTCGGCTAGGAGTTTGTAATAGAGAAGACTTAGCTCAACTCCCCACTCCCACCTTAACACAAAGATCAGAGTGTCAACCTAAATCTACCAAGTCCCAATATGAAAAAGGGAGATGTGCACTTACCATTGGGTTGAACAATCACCAGAGGCGAAGTTGTATGATTATTCACAGGTATCAAGGCTCGACATACATATACATCATTCAGCCACCGGATAAACGTTGCGATCATTTTACGTGATCCTCAGCGCCAATTCGCCTCAATGCACGTGCCACCAGCACCTCTATAAAACTATAAAAACAAATAAATTTGCCTTGAAGTATTCACCTCATTACGCCATGACAAAGCCTGAACGTACCTGAACGGAATTAGGAACTGGAAATGCCATTGGGAGTGAGGGACTCGGAATCACTGCGGAATCACTGTGCTGTGATGCAGTTGGTAGAGCGGGTTGTCCACTAATCGTAGGGTTGGCGGTTCGATTCCCGTGCCGGGTGACTCCACATGCCGAGGTGTCCTTGGGCAAGACACTGAACCCCAAGTTGCTCCCGATGGCAAGTTAGCGCCTTGCATGGCAGCTCTGCTGTGTGAGTGTGTGTGTGAATGGGTGAATGAGACACAATGTAAAGCGCTTTGGATAAAAGTGCTATATAAGTGCACATTTACCATTACAAAATAAGGGTCCTTAAATAATCGGGTAGCTCTCATCCTATTGGTCTGCCGAAACCAGCTCTCAAATACCAACCAGACTAGTAACCCAGATGTTTTCTGTGGGTTTTTTTTGATAATGTATTTCCTTTTGTTTTCTGACCCCTGCTTTGGTGTTCCATGATACACTATGCTATTACACACACTTGCATCCTATCTCTTCATCCACTTTACAGTTACAGTATAAGGTAAAATTTTGTGCTATTATTTGACATTTTGAACCATAACACAAAAATAATGGGTTGTGTTTTTATTCAGAGTAAAGTCAAGGTCAAGGATATTGATTGTGAAGGTGGTGAAAGGTCATATAATATAAGATTTTCTGCCAACCATAATTTAGCATGTATGAAGCACATTGAACATTATCACTCATGAATGGCAGGAATATCAACAGCCCTTAACATATGCTGGATTTCAGCATCATACCATATGGCATAAAAGCCATCTCATGGATCATAATACCAGAGCCCCCAAACAAGACTTTGAGCATGTCTGGCAGACATTCAAGATGGAAGCATGGAGGCACTTTGGAAACTGCACGACAAAACTGCTCAAAGAACATCGAAAAGCAATTGATATGAGGTATTTTACATGCCATTAGATCTTACAATTAATTCCATATCCATCCACAGTCTGTGGAGAAGAAATTTCTGAGAAATCAATCAGAATATTAGAAATTCTGTGTATTTAATAACAAATAATAATAAAAAAACAACAATAAAAAAAACTCACAAATACAATTGACTTTACCCAAGGCAATGTTACCTCAGGCATTCTGAGTTTCATATATTATGAACAGTGCTTACCGTGCAGTATGTTATCAAACCATAATGCACCTTTTAACCATTTCAAGCATGAATCTTGATCACGGATTTTTCTCTGTATGTTTTTATTCCTCTTTAGGTATAAAAATATTTTTACATTCATTTTACATACATTTTTCAAAAAGTTATTGAAGTGTCCCCTCCAGTGGACTAAATACATTCAATCAAATAATTAGTGTATGAATGCACATGATCTCCGATACTACAGACATCACTGTCTTAAAACTGCCACGAGTCTGTAATAGATATCCTGACACGGGCTCAGGAATACTTTGATAAACCTTTGTCAAACAATACCATCCGCCGCTGTATCCACCTTTGTTGGCCTTTTGTTGCCCCTGTCCCAACTTTTTTAGACATATTGCGGCCATCAAATTTAAAATTACCTTGTTTATTTCTTTAAATGGTACATTTACTCAGTTTAAACATTTGATTGTTCTATTGTGAATAACATTGGTTTATGAGATTATGTGATTTATTTACATTTTAAACAGCGTCCCAACTGTTTTGGACTTGGGGATGTATATGTAACTAATAGTAATTACAATCCTTATTCAATTACACCGTACATTTTTGTGAAAACTAAAAGGTATGTATAGTAGTAATCTGTTCTACAGTGCAATAAATTTAACCTTAATGGACATATTTTTATTAATAATAATTGGTGCATACTTAGTGGTATTGGGAAATTTAAGCACTAAGTACATAATAGTAATTAAGGTAAAAAACCTCCTCATACTGCAGCATTTAAAGATACATATTTGGCATGACATTATTATAAAAGTGGATTTTAGAGAAGCAGAAATATCTTGAATGTGGCAAAATGTAACTAATATGAAGCAAAATGATCTGCCAATTGAATAAAGAAATATTAAGCTTGAAATTAATAAATATTCATAGAAATAGGCTTAACAGACTTATATTTGTTATGTAACAACCGCATAATGAGGTATATGATAGCCTTTCCTTTATTCAGGATATCTTCACTTGCTAAGATTTTTTTATTTTTTTTTAATGCAGTGAGTGATATTCTTTTCAGTCGGCCAGTGCACTTGGCTTAGCTCACCAATACTCAAATATTTGAAAGATTAGGTCATTTTTGTCACTCATTTTCTTGATTGATCAAATTATAATAAATGTCAAAACATCAAGGTCTATTTACACTAACTAAACTAGTACCGTGATCATTCCTGCATTCATATTATTATATTGCAACTCTTCATGTGACTTTCATTAATGTAGAAAGTGGAGAAGATTTCTGTCAATTCATTCTGGTCTTTACCTCACCAATACACTACAGTGTCCGCTAATGGTGATCTACCTCCCTGGAGTGTTTAAGTACAACCCTAATTTGCCACAACATATCCCTGTTAATCAATGCTTTCAGGAGGACCTGAATGAAAGCCATGTGTGTTGGAAGTATTCTTTCCAGGGTTGAATACCAGTACAGGAGCTGGGCACCCCTGCACTACACTAATCATTATAAGCAATAGTTTATGCAGACTCTTGTACTGCTTTGGTCACATACAGAATTCACACACATTTTAAGTTCCCTAGACTCCCTAGACTCTACATCATAACATCCTGTGCCAAACAACAACAACAACAAAACAAATTGGCTCCAAAAGTTCACTTAAAAGAGCAGACTCAAATAGTGACTATTCACTTTACACTTTAGTATCCAGCAAGCAGTACATGTACATGCAGTCATCATCTTTGTAGTATAAAGTTCTATCTGGATGCCATTTTGAGATATGAGGCATAAATTTTTTTGACAGATAACAAAACTCTAAGGTAAAGACGTTTGAAGCAAACAGAAACTGGCTTCTAACATCGATAGAACTGTATTATTCTGTGAGATCAAATTAAGTTCTATCCAGATATTTCTCATTAAGCAATCAATAACATCCATCCATCCACTCATAAAAGTGGATTTTAGAGTTGTAATATTATCTTGAATGTGGGAAAAGGTAACCAATATGAAGCAAAATTATCTGCCAATAGAATAAAGCCATATTAAACTTGACATTAATAAATATGTATAGAAATAGGCTTAATGGTCTTATATTTGTTATTTGTTAAATTATAACCTTGTAATGAGATTTATAAGATAGTTTTTCCTTTATTCAGGGTATCTTCACTTGCTAACATTTAATTATTTTTTATGCACTTAGTGATATACTGTTCAGTCGGCCAGTGCACTTGGCTTAGCTCACCATAGAGTCTGTTGAGTTCTCTTTAGCGGCTTATTATGTTGGACGGTCAAATAAATGCACACACCTCCTCTCAAAATGCAGGTCTGGCCATGTATTCATGCAAACACAGTCGGTTATGTCTTAACCATCCATTTTCCATACTGCTTATCCTACAAAGGGTCACAAGGGAGAATGGAATCTACCCCCAGGAACTTGGAGCACAATGCAGGGGACACCCTGGATGGGGTGCAATCAATACCAAATCTCAGAGTGAAATTGTGAGCTTTTATAGATGGAGATTGAGTGTAAATAGGTTTGGTCTTGGCGGACTAGATCTGCTATGCTGTTGCTGCTGAGAGAGTACGAATACTTGCTCTGATAGACATGGACAGAAATAAAAGAAGAGAAGCATGCTACTACAAAGTAGTAGGAGTCCTTCTCACTAGCAGATCTACATGGTGGTGCTGGGGAGGAGGAGGGTAGGATACAAAATTTAGTAGCGTGCACATACCATAGCCGGCAAGTTGGTTGGGATTATGAAGTGCGCAGAAGCGTGGTTGATAGGCTGTTGTGCGGCATTGAAGGAGTCAATCAGCGCTCAGAGTTTCATAGCTAAACTGGGCATCTAAACAAGTTTTATATTTCTAAAATATAAGATTTGAAGTAATTTCTAAACAAGTTGTTTTACTACAAATTGTAATTTTAAAACATTTAACAATATAGTCAAGGGCACACGCACACACCAACACGCACACACACACACACACACACACACACACACACACACACACACACACACACACACACACACACACACACAC
>JAOUWY010000002.1:12024077-12040071 GCA_025728095.1 Prietella phreatophila | reverse complement strand
CCTGGAGCCTATCCCAGGGAGCATTGGGCACAAGGCGGGGTACACCCTGGACAGGATGCCAGTCCATCGCAGGGCACAATCACATACACTCACACACCCATTCATACACTATGGACACTTTAGACACGCCAAACAGCAAATTAAAATATAAAAAAAGAAATATAAAAATATTTTACTAATGATACATACTGAATGAACATCATTTCATAATCCATTAGATTGGACTCATTATAAAATCGCATTAATAAGATGAAACATTTCCCACACTTTAATGTAGTAAAAATATACAGTAATAGGTCATGTTTTTCTTTTGAATTAAATGTTTCTTGTTTAACAGAATTACACATTTTCACACAGATTGTGTTTTATCAGTAGCCTGTAGCATATGTGAGAGTGTAATCAAAGGATGATCAACAGATATGCGAGCCTCACACTGGGAGATAAATAGTGCTGACTAATGTCTCCTCGCTGTCTGCCAAGCCCATGCCAGTGCTGATGTAATTGTGCCAGGAAACGCGTGTGTGACATCTCCAATGCTGGTATCAAAGGAAGCCGTACCAAACAGCAGCACCTCTGGCCAGAAACAACTCCCCAATCCACCACTGGCCATTCCCATCTTTCCTATCATTCACCATTTCCCCAGATTAGATATAGAAGCACACACACATACTGCATGTGCCAACACGCTGGCTTCGGTTACTCACTCACACTACATTAGCCACCAAATCACTTTAGGTTCGTCTCATTGTCATCTTGCTGGAAACTCTGCCTGTATCACAAATTACTTTTTTTTATGCATAGTTGGCCAAGCCTGTCCATTTTAATAAGTGTGTGTGACACAGTAGCGCATCTCATTGACCCACCACCAACTCACCATCTTTTCATCCTTCAATGACCCAGAGTCATATAGTGCTTGGTGAATTAAAGCATATGAGCACTGAAACACTGTACATGACTCCAGCCCCAGGAAGCTTGTTACAACAGGCAGTGGGGTAGGGGGGCTAATGGTTCAGACATTTTAAAATGACCAGCAATATTACGTTTCATTGGTGATCGGCTGAGCCCAGGAATGAAGCAGCCAGAGAGATCTGATTAGGCCAATTACCTCATCATTATGGAGAACAGCAAGCAGACAGTGGAGTTCATTTCACTTGCTGACTGCAGACTCTGTACTAGAAAGCTAATCAATTAATGGATTAGGCAACTGATACAAGCACTGTGGGGTCTTGGGTGACACCAAGTGGGATTACAGGGGTCTCTTGCCATTAAAATGCAAAACATGGATGCTAAGCACTTTTGCCCCCTGAATATCTGCTTATCAGTGAAAGTCTATAAGATGCCAATCAGTGTCTCATCCTTTATTGTCTTGTTATTTGTTAGTAATGTAGTTGCACGGTATACCGGTACCATGGTAGTATCACGATACTAAAGCTTCAAAATAATGCTGATGCCTCTGTATATTTTAAAAGGTAGCATTGTCAAAACAGTAGTACCATAAGCAATATTGTATGTGTGGAAGTTAATGCTATTTTTGCTAAAACAACACATCTCACTGCTTTTACAGAATATACAAAGGTTAATGAGCTATCTTTATGCCTACCACTGTGTCTAAATACTAAAATTAGCTGTGTTTGCTATTAAGCAAGCTAATGTTTTGCTATCCTCTGTGTGTAAATATTAAATTAGCCATGATTGCTAGTAAGCAAGCTAACATTTTGCTAATCATTTTGTGTAAGTAATAACAATTATCTGTGTTTGACAGAAAGCAAGCTAGCATTCCTAATTTAATGTTTTTTTGGAATTCATTTCCAAATTCAGTCATTTATTACTAATGTTGTGTTCATTCATAGTACTCTGAAGACAATTTCCATTTGCATGATTTCATTGCTCTAGGGAACAATAGATATAGAAATAGACATATGTGGAATTAGTTGCTTGCCAAATGTATGATTGTTCTTGAGTTTTTCCAGTAGCCAGTAATTCATTCATTCTCATTAATGAAGTATTGAGAGGAAAATTTGGTTTGTCTGTTTTCATTTATACCTATGTATTTTTGTAAATTTGGTTCATTTTGTAGATTTTAATTATGAATTAAAACAATATTGTGTGGTATTGAGATAGTACTAGCTGGTATCATGACAACCCTAGTAATAATTTAGTAATCATTTTCTGCCCATTTTCAGCCATGGAAAGCCTTGTACTTTTGTCATAATATGGTTCACTCTAACAGTCCTTTCTTGGTATAATTAAAGTATACTTAGTATGAGTGCTACTTATTTACCCCATCTACTAACGAATTTAAGAGGATAACCCTGTAAACAAAAAGTAGAGACATATCAAGCAGAACATCTGCATGAGATTCATGAAGAATCCGAAAACTGAGTTGGTCAATCATATCAAATCCTCACAAGTTCCCTCTACAGGACAATGCCACAACTACCATCTTGTCAAGTGTATTGGAAAGCTTGATGCTTTTGTAGCTTACAGACCTTACACACACAGACATGCATAAAAGCCTTGCCCTCACCACTTTTCTTCCACTTAAACTTCTCCCCACCACCTGCTGAGTTGCCTTGAACAGTCTCATTCTCTATGTCACCACTGCATGCACAATCCATCTCCATGCAGCCGTTTCTTCCCCTTCCACATTTTCAGAGAGGACATGTGATGACAGAGGTGTCAGTGCAGGCCACAGTGATCAGCAGAGCTTCCATCAAGTTTCTTCCCCCTTTGGTTATGTCTTCCTCTGGATGGGTTCACAGAGTCCAAGTTCCTGACTGTCAGCAGGTATATGTATGTGGTGTGGGGTTACATGACCTTCACTGAGGATAGACCCACAGAGAGACTTTTCCTGGTACACACAGACACACATGAGTGGAGACAGGAGGAGAAGATTTCTCTCTCTACCAATGACGCTATTGCATCATTGGTCAATCCTTAATATACAATAGTGTAAGTGTTATATGCTCTGAGATGCCAGTTTATGGCATCAATTAGGTGCACTTTGGATGTATACAATTTCCGAATCCGTTAGCCCATCTGTTACTATACACATTAGGTAACTAACATTCAGAATCCAGCTGCCTTGCCATCAGTGAAGGGGGTTTTAAACACTGTGTACACTTACTACATTGATATAACCAGGAATGAATATTTTAATTAATCATTTTAATTACTGTTTATTACAATAATAATAATAATAATAATAATAATAATAATAATAATAAAATACATAAATAAAAAACGAAATAATCACATGATCTTAACAATTATGTTGATTTGTGCTTACAGATCTTTGGTGGTTCCCAGACAGTAATAGGAGTGGAGATGGTATTCATTAAAATAATTTAATTATGTGAAACACCAACTTATAAGTCACATCTTGCCATACACAGTAGTTAAGTAACATTACAAAATTTCTTTAAAAAAATTACATCCTACTATCCTGATAGGATACCGCTAGTTAGTTCACTGACTGTCACCTCAATATTGCTATACTTATAGAGCATTGTAAGTCCATTATTCGAGTATTCTGTCAATTTGCTGTGCTGTTTGTTCTAAATGTTCTCACGTTTTGAAAAAAAAAAAACTCTCCACATGTGGATATGGGAAGTGTTGCATGGATACAGAGATGTTTGAAGAAGTTTGGGTAGAAATTGTGATTACATTTAGTGCATTCAAGGTGATGTATTATTATTATTTGTTTTACATTCAGCATATGTAGCTGACTAGTAGCTTTCAACAGAAATGGAAAAAATGGACGATCCTAATTTATCAACGCTATTTTTCATAATAGCAACTGGTATGTAATGTGTTATTTAACATGATTACACAAATCAAATGACTAACAAAATATTCTCACCCTGCAATGACACTGAGAATATTAAAAACCCCAACAGCACTAAAGTGTCTAATAATATTTTGTATTCTATTCAAATCATAGTTAAAGGTCAGTGGTTTTCCTTTCCACTGATAGAAAAGAGGGTCTTGCAAATTGTGCAGAAAAATAAACGAGTTACAGTTACTAAGTGTATACCTGTAAAGTGCATTTACATGGTAGATATACCTGATTAAAGGTAGACAATGTATAAACTTATCTCAGCCTCCTCTCTCCTCTCAGATTGACCTCATGGTCAAGTGTCTTCAAATCCTTGTACCCCCAACATGTCACTGCTGGGCCCTTAACACTAATATGACAAGCTCAGTTGTCACATGGAATAAAACATATGAGCCTAATGAATAAACTCATGACAAATGACATATTCAAAACATTTTTAAGTGACATGAGTTATGTGAATTGTTATAAATTTCCAGGTGAGAAAATAATAATAATAATATAACAAGTTGAACTTGATGCCAACGATGTTGATGGGGATGTGTCTGCCACAAAAAAAGTCTAATCCTTCTTGTTAATGATTTGTATACCATAAATCCCCTTAAAATATACTTCAAACATAAAGGGAGCAATTGAAGAAAAGCTATTATATTTGACCTTGCTGTGACTTTGACACTGTTTGGATCAGTTCCAAAATCCGTTCATTTGCTGGGTACAATGATAATTCATAAAAATCCTACAAACATTCAACCACTTGTTCTTGAGAATCTTGGAACAAACTTTTTCAGACATTGTTATGACTTTTAGATCCATTTCAAAATCTAATTAGTTCATCAGCTGGTTACAATGATAATTCCATATTTTTTTAATTGCCCTAACAAGAATCTTGGATGGATGTACAGATAGACAAAATGAAAACAAAATGCCTCCCTAACTCATCAGAGTTTTAGATGTAAAACAACTTCTACATACTTAATATACATATACAGTATATTGGTAAATTAGTGATGGCCCAGGCTTCTTCATTGTCCAAGAAACTGTAAAATATCAATTGTAATGACTGTGATAATAACAACAAATGGACAGAACAAAAATGAGAAATATAAGCATAAGTGTTGATGGACACCAAAGTGTGATGTTAATAAGATTAGGAAACATGCACATAAGATTAGGAAACATCTACTTATAGCAGATGACACACTTGTTACTATCTTCACTCTCACTCATCAGAGATTAGTCTGATTTCTTGGAAAAATCCCAAGATTTCTTAGGATTTATTTTTGTCAATACAGAGGTGTGCTACTAGGCAACAAAACAACCAGATCCTCCACTCCCATTGTCAAAATGCCAGTGATGACAGTTGGAATAATAATTGACTAATTATGTACTTATGTAATTAATGAGAGGTTTGATTTTGACTAATGACCACAAGTTGAATGACCTATAATTGTCACGTAAAGGAAGCATGGATAGAAGCAAGTGCAGGCTATGTAGTTTAATACAAAAACAACAAGTCCAAAGGATAATTCAACAATCTACAAAATTTAACAGGCAAGGAATGGTCATACGAGCAGGAGAACAGTTCAACACAGGGAAAGCAGAGACTCCAGGTCAATGGAGTAAACAAAGTCAAAACCAGACCATCAACACTTTGAAAGGCTTGGTAACAACAGAGACAATAGCAACTGAGAGTATATTTCGCAAAGATATTATGTTCAAACAGTCCATTTTATGTGTGATGTGGTTGCAAGTGTAAATGGGAACAGGTGTATGTGCGTGCATGCGTGTGTGTATGTGTGTTGTAGGAAGTGCAGTCCTCTTTGGCCATGTTTGTAGTTGGGAAATGAAGTCGCTTGTTTGATGTGATATGAAAAATAAACTTCATCAAAGGAAACTTCAGCATATATGCTGATTTGCTTTGTATGCATTTCTTTGTTTTCCTTTTTTTTCTAAATTGTTTTGATTTAATTGTTTATTCCTGGCTTTTTAAGTTGAAGTTATCTCCCATCTGTATAGCAGATTTAATGTTACTTAATAAATAAATGTGTCCTTGCTGAATATACAGTATATGCATGTATTGTTTCTCACTGATTAGCACTGATTAGCATGTAAAGTGCTTTAATGATATGTACAATTAGGGGTTAAATATGCCACAACACATCAAAGGAGATGTTCAGGTTTGACTATGTCCAAGCTGTTCTGTCATATTCGTATTTAGTTGAATAATGCATAGATCAGACTTTGGTCTAATCATAGCTGGATTGCTGGATTTTTTAGAACCAGTATGTCATTGTTAATTATGTCCTTCCTTACTTCTGTCTATGTAATGGAGATCTGTTTAAGATGTGACTGTGCAATAAAGAGTTCATGTCTAAATAAACCAGAGTGAATAGTTTTGGGCTACGAATTTCCATGATTCAATTGTCGGCCACCTGCTTATACCACTTGGGAGCTACTTACCATAATTGAGCCAATTTTTATTATTTTTTTTTAAATTGGGTGCACATGACAGCATTTGAAAGCATACTTTGGACCCAGGGTTTCTGATTTAATTTGCTTCAGCCAGAACTTACCCTTTCTTTAGCCATAGATCTGATGGAAGATTTAATTCCAGGTATGTCTCTTGCCAACGTCATCCCAATAAATGTGTTAAACACCTAGACAGCAGGTTTGTGCTTTTCTCTTTCCTGTCTTTGGGTAGTTTCACTGATCTATCTTTGTTGCAGTTGTTTGCCTAACTCTGACTTCCTACTGATGTTCATATAATTCTAACATGGTTTAATGCCAGCTTTTCAAGAGTCTAAGCTGTGTTTGCAAACACACCAGAATTCAATGTATATTCACAAGCCTTGTGACTCATAAACATTTTATGACTTTTGGATAGCATCTGTGCATACATACATCTAGCTCTTATTGACATCTGTGTACATGTAGGACCTTTTCCGTTGCTAAGTTGTTTAGAAAGAAAAAAAATAATGCAAGATCTAGACAGCTGACAAATCATGACAGAAATGCTAATGAGAGAAGCAGAGAAAAAATACGTGACACAGTTTGCCCATACAAATTACAGTAATAAGCAGATCTGGATTAAGGCTGCATAATGTCTTCCATCACATGGTTTATCATGAAGAGATGTACCAGAAATGTCTATCCGGAGTGATTCAGAATTAATGTCCCATTACTCTTAAGCATCATAATTTTTGGCTTTCATATCGAAATGGCAGCAAATTACATAGTAATTAGATATTTTGAAGGGGAAGAATAGCCTCTGGCACTGGGGGAAAATTCATTTCAGCTTAAAATGGAAGTGGAGTGATGTTGCTGGGAGAAGACACCAGCCATCAATTGTCTGCTATATAGTCTGTGCTTGTAAGTGTTTGAGCATGACCTCACACAGAATATCAAGCATACTTTGAGTCAAACATACCCAGATGATCACATTTTCCAAAGTCAAGATCTGAAAATAAAAAATGAAAATGAAAATAACTATTCATTGAAAAACTCAATTTCTAGTAAAATGAAGATGCTGTTGTGTGATTTGTCTCATACATATATAAATGTCTCTAATTTACCTTAATCAGTTTTAATAAACACAGTTTCTGTAACATTTCAGCACCTTCAAATAGTATCCACAAGAATAAGGCATCTTTGGAATAATAAATAATGAGCAATAATATAAATCATCCTGTCAATCCATGATAGTAATGTTTATGTATGACATTGACAATGATCTTGCATGCAGGCTGGCGATAGTGAGGAGCATCTGCCGAGTCATGGACTGATAGTGATCTCATTTCCCAGCAATCCCTGGGGTTCCACAAGAACATCTGAGGACCTGAAAACATTGCATTCATATGCGCCACCAGCCATGCCTGGTCCTCTCTCACTCGGCTTCAAGACACATGTGCCAGTGCGGTGAACCAGGCTGAATGGTAGAAACACTGAGCAAGCAATAATAAAGACAAGGCAGGGAGTCTGAGAGGAAGACGTGAGAAATGGAAAGTAGTTGGAGGCAGGAAAGTGAAACTGTACTCTACATATATTACACAGCAATTTAGATGACATGCTGAGAAAGCTAGTTACTCTGCACTGCAAGAGGGGCTGCTGTTTACATCCTGCATCATGTTTTCAAACTTTACATTTGCTTAAACATTATCTTCTGATCTCGGAAACAGAAACAGGGAAAGCATTTATTGTTGTTTAGCCATAGCTCTTAATCTGTCTGGTGCTTTCTTCCTTCAGGAATATTATATTCTTTCAGTTAACTCTGGGTTAAATGAATATTAGCAGATCTGCAGGATGAGGAGAGTATGTGACACTTTTTGGTTTTTTTTTTTGATGAAGATACAGCATTACCCAAGACAAATCTAATTATAATTGGTAATATTCTCAGTGCAACCCCCTTTTTTGGATTTCTTAAATTATTTGTTATAGTTTTCATTATTTATTCTTTTGTTTGACAGTCTCCGATGTACAAGATCTCAGAACGGATTAAATTAATGGCATTAATATTGAGACTGAGTCCCAGATTGAGCAGACAGGCTGTGTGACTAATATATAGATTTAATAACACGAGACGTTGCAAGAAAGAGAGAAAAATGGGGCAGAAAATCAGACTGTTTCTTTTTTTTTTTTTTTCTTCTTTTTTTTGTGTTCGAAGTGCCTAGTGACCATTCCAGGGGATCTGTGCAAGCCCACATCAAAATATTTGTATTTTTTTTGGAAAAGAAGGAAGTGTGTGCTCTTTAATAAAAGGTTCAAGCCACCTTCAGAAATCCTCCTACTTTCTTGGTACATTAAGTATGGAGAGCTCAGATATCCACCATGCAAATTATATTATGCACTACAGAAGTAGGTCCTGAAGAGTTCTGAGTGGGAGACATTCCTACATTTGAGTCTGATTCACTTTACATAAATGTATGAGAATAGAACCTACCCAGGTTACAGCGTGATTACTTTTTAAAGGTTGCAGGTTGTAGTATAATCCAGATTGATTAATGTGTAAAGAAATGTTTACTAAGTCAACTGTTAGATTCTGATAGCCCTATTTATGTGTATTAAAACAGTGGTCCCCAACCACCGGTCCGTGGAACAATCGGTATCGGGCCGCACAAAAATAATTAAATATTTCCGTCATATTTTTTTATCTGAGTCTGAACGATAAACCTTTTATTTTGGAAATGAACGGACCCTCTCGGTTATGTCTTTCGCACCGACATTGAATGCACAAGCGAGCAAAATGAGCCCTCCCCCCCTCCTCCCCTTCCCACCTCATGAATGGTGATCTTGAAATATTCAGATTCAGTGTGACCCTGACTTTTAGAAAACTACAAACCTTTAAAATTCTTTTGTTTTTTTTTTCTTTTTTTCTTTATAAATACAAACACTTAAAAAATATAGCTAAAAACAAGACTTACTCAAAACCCAATCTCTAAATGATTTTGCTGAGTTTTTGTGCTATTTTGTGGAAAACTACTTAAATGATCAAAATTGCAATTGCAGAAAATCGTTTTTGCATGGTCTTTCACTGTGATGTTTCTTGGTAAATGAGACTTTTTTGTACTCATGTTTATAGATCTATATCTCATTTTATTTTTAACATTATTTTTACATTATGTAATTTCTTTATATATAATCATGTAATTTATATATAGATTATTTTATACATTCTTGTTTATATATACATATCTCTTTTATACATCTTATTTAAGCAGTTGGGGATTAAGAGCCTTGCACAAGTGCCCAGTAGTGGCAGCTTGACATTGCTGAGATTTTAACTCAAAACCTTCTGGTCAGAGGTCCAATGTCTTAACTACTGAGTTACCCCTGCTCCTTCTCAAGTCTTAAATATTATCTTGAAAACTCACCGACTTTGGGGATCACTTAATTATTTATTGAAGGATGTGGAAAATCACTGTAATCAAGTGCATACTTTAGTGTATGCACTAAGTGAAACTGGACCAGAGGCATCTTATGACAAGATAAAGCTTATCTGCTTGCATCCTTGAGAATATGGCAGGATTCTTGAAAACAGCCCTAATTAACTCAAGGTTTATGCCTAAATCAGCTACAGCTCCTCTGTCGATTAGCACTTATGAAATATTACTGCAGCCTTGAGCCTAAGCATGGAGAAAACACCTGTTAATTAATTAATCAGCAAACACACTCTCACCTCCAGTCTGCACCATGTTAATTTGATGACAAGATTCACTTGGACATCATTATGATGAATTATTTCCCCTGCTTTCCTGTGCTGAGCAGTTAGGAGAAATCGATTGCTGAAGAATAAATGCAGAAAGCTCACATTTATGAACACTCACATGTTTCTTCAAAATGATAGTGGCAGATGATGAATCAACACATTCCTGCTTTACACTTTGAAACGCATCATCAGCCCAGTAGTGTGTCTGCATGCATGAAAGTGTCTACAGTAATTTATAAAAGTCTGGAAATTAAGACGTTGTTATGGTTGATGTGACTGTAATTGTAGATTGCTGTTTTGGAGGAAAACCTTCAAAAGAAGAATGCAGGGAAAATGAGGTCAAATACTAAATCATCTCTTTACTAGGAAAGAGCTTTGACATTATACAGGCTTACATCAGCTTGTGTGTTTGTTTTGAGGAACCATATTGACTAATGAATGGAAATGAATGTCTGTTTGTGTAACCAAAATAACACATAATTACACAATTACCCTCTAATAACAAAGGTATTCAACATTTACACCTATAAATATTGAGTCCTCTGGGCAAATAAGCCTTTGAAATGACATTGCAAACAAATTACCGGAATGAAACTATTAGTGCTGTAGTAAGTTACATATTGAGTGGCATTACACTTATGCATTCTATTCATATTATACAATAACAACACATGATGTGTGATGTACAATATCTATCCTGCTATTGTTATTCATTCCCTCTCAGTGCTTCTTTTAATATTCAAGGGTATGTCTATCATTCTGCCAGACATAGACCTAGAAAGTGAAATGTACTTATACTACTGTAGATCAAGCAGATTTTTTTCCTGAATGATCTAGGTATGGCTGTGCAGATCCAATGTGAGGAAAGAGTGGTTAACTCAGTAACCCTTTACAATACAGGCAATGATGCATGACGCTGGAACAAAGGAGGAACAAATATGCAGGGTTGGGAGGGATACTTTAAATATGTATTCCATAACAGTTACAAAGAACTTCATAAAAAATTTAATCAGTAAAATAGTCCAAGTATCACAATATGAAAATAATGTAATCTGATTACTTTTGGATTACTTCAAGGTCACATATGTAGATAATGTCACCAGAAAAGCAAGATGATCTAAAATACTTTTATTTGGAGTTTATTTTAGAGCTTAAAAACATGTAGAGTGGGTTGTCCATTAATCATAGGGTTGGTGGTTCAAATCCCGGGCCACATGACTCCACATGCTGAAGTGTCCTTGGGCAAGACACTGAACCCCAAGTTGCTCCCGATGGCAAGCTTGCGCCTTGCATGGCAGCTCTCCTACCATTTCTGTGTGAGTGTGTGTGTGAATGGGTGAATGAGACACAGTGTAAAGTGCTTTGGATAAAAGCGCTATATAACTGCACCATTTAGGTAAAATTACATCACAAAAACTGGGATGACCATAATCTGGTTTTCCAAAAGTGTGTGTGTGTGTGTGTGTGTGTGTGTGTGTGTGTCTATTACTGTCACATAAATAAATCTAAACAAAATTAGCTTCACTCTGCCCACCTTTAACATATTTTCCTAAATTCTTTTGAATGTCTATGTAATAAAATAAAATATTAGATGTCATGAGTGTACCTTCTGCCATCATTTACACATTTGAATGACCATTTAGGGTAATACGGAGCAATGTGATAACATGAAAAAAAAAGACCTTATATGGCCATGGGCATTGTTTTGACTGAGGACAGCTGTCATTTGCTGCTATTGTCAACATCTGTTTGACGTCACACACAACAGAGCTTCACCTTCACATGTTCACTGAGAGTAGGCTAATGTTTGAGTAAGGCAGGAATTTGGCAGGAAGTTGCTGCAAGCTTTTATAATCAACCAATTGGTGTGTGAGGTGCAAGGTGGGACTTACAGAGAGGGATTAAAGCAATGCAAATATGAACACACTTATTGCAGTATTAGACCATAAGCACATCAGCACAATGAAAGTAAAGCAGAATCCCAGACATGTTCGCAAATTCAGAAATCCCAACCAGATGCTTTTTTAAGGTTTGAAAAAGAGAACATGTCTGAGAAAAGAGGATGTATGGTCACCCTAACAAAAGCATTTCAGAGAATAATTTGTGTTAATTAACTTTGTGCAAAATTTAATTGCGAATGCTCCAGGAGCTTGCTCATGTGAATTACAACTGGCAAGAGAGAACCAGAACTATAATCTAGCAAAAGATTAATTTATTTGGTTTTAAATGAAAAAAAATTGCAATCCTGATAGTATTCCCATTTTTACAAAATGCACCTGTAATTTGATTACTTTGCTTTTTGATGTAACTAACAGATTACAGTTACCAGCATTTTATACATGATTACATAACACTGTTACATGTATGGTGTTACTCCCCAAGCCTGCACTTAAGCAGTACTACAGGAACACTTAAGGCACTACCATTAACTGCTAATGAATGCTGAGTAATTACACTTAGCAATACTAAAGTAATGGTTAGATAGCTCATTATGAACTAATCAATAATTACAGTCTTATATTTCTCCTGGAGATTTCTAGCTAACCATTGGTTAATTATGAATCATATAAATACTTAAATACTCTCTAGCAATGCCAATTGTTAGAAACTCTATACAAATAAAATGGAATAGAATTTAATTAAAATGGATAAGCTACAACCAAACTACTCTTTATATACTACACTACAAACTATTAAGAAAAAATAGCTAAGTACACTGAAGCTACTTAATCAAACTAAGGAAAATCAACTGTGACCAAATAAAACGTACATCATTTCTAAATACCAAAGCAAATAGAGTTTGCATTTGTATTTGTAAACCAGAGGGGTACGGTGGCTTAGAGGTTGGCATGTTTTCCTCACACCTCCAGGGTTGGGGTTTCGATTCCTGCCTCCGCCTTGTGTGTGCAAAGTTTGCATGTGCTCACCATGGTTCAGGAATTTCCTGCAGGTACTCCGGTTTCCTCCCCCAATCCAAAGACATGCCTGGTAGGCTGATTGGCATTTCCAAATTGTGTGTGAGTGTTTGTGATTGTCACTGCAATGGGTGGGCACCCTGTCCAGGGTGTCTCCTGCCTTCTGCCCCGAGTCCCCTGAGATAGACTCAAGGCTCCCAACTCCAAGGCTCCTGTGTAGTATAAGCAGTACAGAAAATGGATGGATGCATGGATTTGTAAACCTGCTTTATCACAATCAGTTAATAACTGAACTGTGAAGCAACATCATCAAAAAAGCAATAGATACAGAGAGGACACACTTCACTACTCCTGATTCAGTTTTTTTCTGGAAATGTCTAGCTAGCAAGGTTAATCGGCATACGTCAATCCATATAATGAAGAGCTAGATATAATGCATTATCAATACTAATGCATGTCATCACTGCTTGCTCTTTCATACTGGCTGATGCTAACTATTATGCTAAACCACAGCTGAGGTCAGCTGTCATGCTTTGTTAAAACACTTACCTGTATTTTCAGGTAAATTTTTCAGGTATTTTTATCACTTTAATTCTACAACAGGTGCTCAGCACCTAACGCTGTCACTCCTGATCATACGCTTTAAGTTAACCAGCCAAATAACAAGTTTCCCACCTCCATATGTGTCCTTAAATTTTACAGTATCTTGGTTTCAGGTTTTCATAGGTTAACATGTAAACATGTATCCTTTATCAAATGGATCTTTCACGCTCATAATTATTGAAAAACATCAAATGGATGTTTGATAGTTTTATTTTTGTCACTAGAGAAATGAGTCAGGGTTTCAAAAGCTGTGAAAACTGTTTTATTGCTTAAACCTTCAACAAGTTAACAATTTATTTGGGTATTGTTAAACAAGTCCAATTTAACCAATATTTAATATTTTTAAAGAGTTGACGCGCTGTCTTCTGTAATTTTTTCCTGTGAGCTTGTCCGCACCAGTCACGTTACATTATGGGATTTTTTGACGCATGTAGTGTCCATCAGTTGCACACTGCAAAATCTCGCTGAAAGCAGTACACCATCTGGGTATTTCTCGCCTACTGAGAATTCGAATATACCACCTCTATGGCATACTGTATTTTGCCTACTGTATAGTAGGGTAGCACACAATTTCAGACGCAGCCATAGACATATGTCACATTACTATATTACTCGGATATAATTCCCAAATAGTGCTACTGTGTCTTTCCTTAATAAAAGATGATAATGACTGAAA
This sequence comes from Prietella phreatophila, assembly GCA_025728095.1. Taxonomy (NCBI): domain Eukaryota; kingdom Metazoa; phylum Chordata; class Actinopteri; order Siluriformes; family Ictaluridae; genus Prietella; species Prietella phreatophila. Next base: position 12,025,840 of record JAOUWY010000002.1, on the reverse strand, counting down.
TGCTACTGTGTCCTGTGCTATGAGCTAGTGATGATCTGGAACAGTATTGTCAAGTGAAACACACAATAACTTGTTATTAATGACGAGTTAGTTAGTAGAAATGTAATACTCTGTAATCATTGTTAGTTCATAATGAAGTAACAAACCATTACGTTTTTGTATTACTTACTGAGTTATTACCCAGTATTAGTTACTAGGTAATAGTAACTTGGGGGCTATTATAGTACTGCTCATTACCATTAACTCAAATGCCAAAAATTGTTTTGAATGACGTCATCGCACGTCAAAGCTTGTCAACCGGTTTTGTATTTTGCCCTTATGGATATGTGATTTCACTACAAAAAGTTGCACCCATTCTCTTCCTCAAAATCTAATGCTAGTGTGGTCATAGAGTAAAGCTTAAATCAAGGTTCACTGAGTTCTCTTCAGCACCTACAGTTTTCCCAGTAACTCTCTCCCAGGAAGCTGTGACATGATTTGTTCACACAGATGTGGCCACCTAATTGTGCGGTCAGTGCATGTTCCAAGCTCACTAATACTGAACATCAGTCTCATTATTCCCATTTGCCCGAAGTGCCTATTTTCTCCCACATTCAAATTTGAATTAATTAAATAATAAAATGCCATTTGAATTGTCTGACCACTCAGACGGCTCTCTGGTTTCCATGTACAATTACACATTAAGCATGATGCTCTATGATAGACAAAACTGCAGGAGCTCATGAATATGCATGGTGTGCCTCCGAATATAAATTAAAAGGGGTTGGCCTCACTGCTGACCCATTTAGGCTGTCAATTACCATACAGGCAATATTCTTCTGATAGTACCTCTCCATCACCACTCATTACTTATATAGCTGTACTCAACTCAACTCTACAAGCATTTCAGTATCACACAACTGACTTTAATTAATGTGTTGCTTATTTGCAGATGTTGTAATGTGCCTAAAAAAAAGTACTTGAACTGAACTGTGAAACGAAGAGAGTGAATTATGTTAAGGATTCAAGTTAAATGTTATAGTAATGGGTATTTAGCTGCAATATGAAGATGTGTATTAAGCATGCAGTAGTGCTAATAGTGGAATAACAGCTATATTAATAGCTTTTGTTGCTATGAATTACCGCCATATGGTCACCCTTTGGATTGACACAGAATTCAAATAAATATTTGACATTTTAATACAAATTAGCATTGGAGAAATGTTCGTTTTAACATTCCTATGACTAAAAAAGATTAATCAACGCTGTGGAAATGTTTATTAATGTTACAGAAGAATATTCTGCAGAACAGCCAGAAAACCTGAAGGATGAAATGTTCTTATAATTATAAGTTACTAGAACAGGGACAATTAGAAAACCTGAGACTGTTTGCTGGAATAATACTAAATAGTAAAAAAAATAAAAAATACCACTAATAAAATTCTGTATTTAAACAAATGTGAAGTTTTATTTTATTTTTTTAAAGAAAGCTTCACTTCTTAGACGCACTGAAGGCCAGTCTGAAAAAAGGAACAACAGATCAGTAAGAAAGCAGTGAGAAGTCAAACTCCATCCGTTCAAAATGACACATTAAACACTCAGCCACTGTCGCTTTCATATGCAAATGACTGGAGTTTTGTGTGCATAATGGGGAACTGACTCCACTATTCAACTGTCTGCTGCATTATCAGCACTCTCAGTGGGTATTCGTGTGTGTGTGTGTGTGTGTGTGTGTGTGTGTGTGTGTGTGTGTGTGTGTGTGTGTGAGAACAACAAGTGAAGTA